>PVJC01043089.1:0-14672 GCA_004026665.1 Murina feae
AAATATAAAATAGTACATCCACTTTAGAAAATGCTTAGCAGTGTTTTTTAATTAAACATTCACCTATCATATGGTGCAGCCATTCTATTCCTAGATGTTCACTCAAGAAAAATGAAAACGCATGTTCCCACAAAATTTGTACATAAATATTCATAACGGCTTATTTTTAATAGCCAAACACTGCAAACAGCCCAGATGTCCATCAACAAGTAAGTGAGAAAACAAGCTAGGATATATCTATAAGTGAACTAGTACTCAGCAACTAAAAGGAATGAAGCATCAATTCAAATATAGAAAACTATCATTGTAATTCATCATATTAATGGTTAAAGGAAATAGGAGGATTATGATCACCAATTAATGCAGAAAAAAACTTATAAAATTCAATATTCAATCAGTCATTATAAACAAAGCAAACTAGGAGAGAGAAAGACATTGCCTTAATCTGATAAAGAGTAGCTTGAAACAAAAACCTACAGCAGAATGTTTAATGATGAAAAGTCAGAAGTGTTTCTTTTCATGTCAGAAAAAAAGCCAAGGCTGTCCAACCACCACTCTATTCAACATTGAACTCAAGGGCAGACAACTCAATAAGAAATAAAATGCATAGCATTGGGAAGGAAAAAAAATAACTGTTATCATTCAAAGGCGATGACTTTGTGAACATAGAAAATCCAGATTATTCTATGGAAAAACTATTGGAACAAATTTTTAAGAAGCAGAAACTTGCTAAATAGAAAATCAATTTCTTTTACAGTTGTGTTCCAAAATATCAATAAACAAACAAGAAGAAAAGTTAAAAAAAAAAACTGTTGGTTTGCATATGCGGGAGCTTCCTGGGTGATATCTAAAATGGACCCTTTGCAGTCAGAGGGCAAGGAAAGGCTAAAAAAAGAGGCATTCTACTCTAGATTGGCAGGTGGCTGTTTTGAATAAGCAAGGCTTATCTTGGGCAGTTGCAAGATAAGTATATCTCTTCACCCACCTGCCATAATAAAAGCTTATATACTAGTAGAGGCCTTAAAGGGCTGCAGTCACATACACAGTCCAAGTGTTCTCAACAACACTCTACTCTCTCAAGGGTACATTCTTGAAACAGTTCCTCATATGGGAAGGGTAGGGAAATGTACATTCCAAGGACAAGGGAAAAAGCCTCTGGTTGCCCAGATCCAGCTTATGGTTCAACCAAAGGTCATGTCCTCTCAATGACTTTCTTCAACAGAAGCATGCTGCTGCAACAGCAACAACAAGTGAGAAAGAGAGTGAGAGAGTACTCAGGAAATATGTTGAAAAATCTTGTAGACCATGCATAAAAGTAAAACTTTTGTCAAGGGCAATATCTTGGGGCTCTGAGGAGTCTGACTCAGTGGGAAACAGCAAACAGATTTGCACTGTAGGAAGCTCACTCTAGCTGCAGTGGATTGCCAAAAACAAGGAAGGCCACAAACTCTTTCTGAACTGACAACACTCCTCAAACATCCTACGATAGCTACTACTACAGAATAACCAGATGAAATCAACAGGATAAAAATTTCCATTAATGAAAATCAAATTCTGCCTTTTGACGCATAAGGGAATTTATACAAATATGAAACCTGATAATAGTTTGTGAAATAAAGATTTGAAAAATCTAGTGAATGATGAATTTATTAGAAGCCCACAGTGGGTGATAGCTATTAGGGAAACTATTAGGAAACAACCAACTGAAGATAAAAGAAAATATTACAAACAACTAACTATATGCCAACAATTAGAAAATCTGGACAAAATGGATAAATTTCTAGAAACATACAATCTTCCAAAACTGAATCCAGAAGAATCAGATAATCTGAACAGACAGATTACAACTAATGAAACTGAAGCAGTAATAAAAAAAAAAAACTCCCAATAAATTGAAGTCCTAGACCAGATGGCTTCACAGGTGACTTTTACCAAACATTCAAAGAACAAGTAATACCTATCTTTCTCAAACTAGTACAAAAACTCAAGCGAGGAAGACTTCCAAGCTCATTTAACAAGGCCAACATTGTTCTAATTAAACAAAATGAAAAGACAACCCATTGAATGGGAGCACATGTTTGCCAATGATATATCTGATAAGGGGTTACTATCCAAATTTATAAAGAACTTATAAAATTCAACACACACACACAAAAAAAAAAAACCCCAAACTATCCAATTAAGAAATGGATCAAGAAACCTGGCTGGCATGGCTCAGTGGTTGAATGTTGACCTATGAACCAGGAGGTCACAGTTCAATTCCCAGTCAGGGCATACATCTGGGTTGAGGGCTCGATCCCCAGTGTGGGTCATGCAGGAGGCAACCGATTGATGATTCTCTCTCATATTGGTGTTTCTCTCTCCCTCTCCCTTCCTCTCTGAAATCATTAAAAATTAAAAAAAAAAAAAGAAATGGGCAAAGGACCTGATTAGATACTTCTTCAATGAGGAGAGTAGACATGTGAAAAGATGCTCAACGTCACTAATCATCAGAGAAATTCAAATTAAAACCACGGTGAGCTATCACTTCAACCTGCCAGACTGGTTATCATCAATAAATTGAATAAAAATAATAATACTTTAAAATAAATTAAAAAGAAAATAACACATTGCTGCTATATGCAAGTGTCCGTCTACCAAATAATGCACCCCTTGCATATCTATTCAGAAAGATATAAAATTTTATTCACGTGGGGGTCCAACTTAGGTTTATCATCAAAGTGTTAACATTAAAAAGTACTGAAAGAACAATCAATGGGAATGCTTAATATATATTTACAATTTGTCTTTGAATCTTCATTCCTAGTGGGGGTCAGGAGTCATGGAGAAGGTTGGGTGGTTGCATAAACAGCTATTTGTGGGGGTGTTTTCTACAGGAGCCTGCACCAAATGACCCTTCATGGTGATTTGGTATCTTTTGAATCCACAAGATATGTTTAGATCCAGTCCCAGGTCAGATAAGCTTCACTAACCACAGAAGTTGGGACAAAAGCCAGATGCAGCCCACACATCCTTGTGGTCCTCCTGCCTTCTGGCAAACTGCAGGACCAGATTGGGAAAATCTGGGCCCAGTCTGGGGGCCAAGTTTGGCATGATTTGGGGATGATTTATATGGCTTTGGTTGGACTCCACATGATCTGTGCTGCTTTGGCCAAGTCTAGCTTTAGGATTTCTGACTCATTTGAAATAAAATGTATCAGGTGGGGACAGATGGGTTCCCCAACTGGAATCAGACGGGTCTCATCCAAATCTTGTGGGAAACCAAGACAACCGAATATCCCACCTTTCTACACAAAAGTCCAAAACATGTGCTACACAGATGGGTATCAGGGTGAAGGAGTTGGATAGACAAGTGCTTTCCAGGATTTGGCAAAAATAAAAATAAATTGATTTCAATTTTTGACGGGAGAAAGGTTGGGTTGATTTTACTGGCTCTCCTCTAAACTGCCATTTACATGTTGAGATTGTAAAGCTGAGGATGAGCTATCCTTTTCTGGTGAATTTGAAATCTGTTGATTAATTTCAAGTTGATGATCTTGTTCCCCTACAATAATAGAACTTTTTAATTCATCCCACTCAGGCTGCTTCTAATTAGTTTTCAGCAATAACTAAAACAACCAGAAAGTAGTGGCTATTCGGTGGATAAAATTCTTTCCCTATTAATAAATACAAATAACTGAAGCATATTAAAGGAACCTGATCCCAGTATCAAAATTAATAGGATTTTCTCGGAAGACTCTCAGATACTCCAAGGCAACTCTGACTAGTAAAAAAAATGCAAGCTACAAACAGGAGCCACTAAGTAACTTTCTAGTAGCCACATTAAAACATAAGAATAGCTCTAGATGATTTGCTCAGTGGATAGATTGTCAGCCTATAGACTAAAGGGTCCCAGGTTTGATTCTGGTCAAAGACACGTGCCTGGGTTGTGGGCTCAATCCACAGTAGGGGGCATGCAGGAGGCAACTAATCAATGATTCTCTCTCATCATTGATGTTTCTATCTCTCTTTTCCTCTCTGAAATCAATAAAAATATATTTAAAAATAAATAAAGGATATGTAACACAGAATGTACAAATAATGAAATATGTAATATTCTTTTTTAAATATATTTTATTGATTTATTTACACAGAGGAAGGGAGAGGAATAGAGAGTTAGAAACATCGATGAGAGAGAAACATCGATCAGCTGCCTCCTGCACACTCCCTACTGGGGATGTGCGTGCAACCAAGGTACATGCCCTTGACCAGAATCGAACCTGGGACTTTTCAGTCCACAGGCCGACGCTCTATCCACTGAGCCAAACCGATTAGGGCTGAAATATATAATATTCTTTATAAAAAACAAACATAATAACAGGCAAAATCAATTTTTAAAATATTTTCTATTTAACACAATATATCCAAAATCATCATGTAATTAATATTAAAAGATAGATGAGAGTTTCTACAGTCTCAGACATAAGCTAGAAGAAGCTGAAGAGAGCTTGTATCTCACAGAAATGACATTTTGGAGGCAGATGATCAGGACCCTGAGGAAAGCCTGCCCCAAGCTTCACCACCACATGCCTCAGTTCCTCCCCCCTGTAAAAGGAGGACACGAACTCTCGCTATCTTATCTGGCTTAGTGGGTTAAATTAGTGAATACAAGTAGAGTACTTGGAACTATGCCTGGCACATCAGGATAACCAACAAATCTCAGCAAGAGGATGCTGGTCAGAAATATCTTGAAGCCAGGCTAGTGTTGTTCAATGTTTGAGTGCTGACCTATGAACCAAGAGGTCACGGTTCCATTCCCAGACAGGGCACATGCCTGGGCTACGGGCTCGGTTCCCAGTGTGGGGTGTGCAGGAGGCAGCTGATCAGTGATTCTCTCATCATTGATGTTTCTATCTCTCCCTCTCTCTCCCTTCCTCTCTGAAATCAATTAAAAAAATATATACATATTTTTTTTTTTTTAAAAGAAAGCAATATCTTGAGGGCAAGGACTCTTACTCATCACCATCAGCGCCAGCACCTAGCATAGTCCTGGTGCATAGAAGGTGGCCAGTTAACATTTTAAGATGTTCAGAGTAGTAGATATTGTGATGTGCGGCCCAGATCCTACTTTCAGAAATAAAAAGGAATTTTACCCCGTTTGCTGGGAATGCTGCCAGCAAACAGTGCCCAACTAGAGAAGCTTAAATCAGGCCCTTTTTCCAGAGTTGTCTGCTTACAATGCAATGACATCGGGCAGCTCCCTTCTCCTCAGGGCAGACAGCTCTGAAAGGGAACCCAGTGCCAGTCGCTCGCTGCTGTATATGTAGCCGTGGGCATGCACAGTGCCTCACCTTCTCTCACCTTAACTCCAACCTACACCCCTTCCATGGGTGTCAGCCCTAAAGCACTCCCTAATACACAGTCTGCCTGTTAATACAAAACCCAACTGGTGATCATATGCAACAAGAACTGTCTGTTGAAATTGGAGTTGAGACAATGAATAAATAATATTTACCAATGTTTTCCTAACAATTTCTATTAACCAGGACAATAGTAAGTGTTGCCTCTACACCGTGCCTCATGCATTGTCTGTTCAAGTCCTCCCACCAGGAGCTCATTTTTTCTGAGGCGCACAACAAAGCAATGACAGAAGAAATGAAAAGAGCTTCAAGCACTGAGACTTTCTCTAAAATGCCTCTTTCTTCTTTAGATTTAGCCAAGACTCACACGCTACGACCAAACGCACATGCCGAGTGAGCCCAAACCACCCAGCTCTCGCGTATTCTCGGACTTTCAAATTCTTAGATTTGCCCTTTACTTAAAAAAGTCAATGATTTCACCAAGAAAGTTTGATTAGTTTCTTTTACTTTCTGTAATGAAGTGCCATCCTTTTTACACTTGAAAGGGTCTTTGTAATAATGCAACATTGATCTTTTGAATACAGATGAGCTAACCTAGATAATAGGATTTAGAATGTGAAAGACTGAACTTGTGGCGATAGTTAAGGCTCCAGTGCCATCAAGAGGCATTTCGGCATACAACATCTGTTTCCAGAGATTGCCTGATGCCACGTTAACAAAGGAAGGATCCTGCTTCCTCCTGCAGACGGTTTTTATTTTGTTCAACATCTTGAGAGAGAAGTCAAGATACTGTGTCCCCAGATGTCAATCACGAGGGGGAGTGGTGAGGGAGAGAGAGAGGAAGACTGAGCTTTCAGATCTGTCCTCTCAAGCCTGAAGCTTTAAGCCCCAAAGGTTGAGAACTGAAATTCAAATCCGATACTAGAAAGCAGGTCTCATAAAACTTTAGAAATAAATAGGAAGTCATTCCATTATCGGGAAGTTGGGGTATCTTCCCCACTGAGTGCTGGGGTGTAGCCCTCTCGATATCTCAAGAAAAAGAATTTTCTGAGACTCGCCTGAGGGGATGAGTGCTTTTTATTTGCATGGAATTACATCCCTGGGTCTCGAAGTCCCATGTCCCTTAGTCCAGTCCTAGAAGTGTAACTGGGGTTTCTGTAGAGCTAACAGCAAAGCCGGTGTCCAGAGTTTCTGTTCCACGTTGCAGCTGGATCCAATTCAGCATCAGGCTGGTTACAGTCATCAGTCCGTTGTGTGTGGAGCCCGCATGGCCCTGGGCCACATGGGTGAATGCAGTGGTGCCAATAGAGTTCGCCCTCTGCATTAAGAGTCTTGAAAGAGCCAAGAGAACAAATTCCTTTATTTAGGTGATTAAATATCTCAGATGTTTCTGAGCTTGCAGTGGCCACGCCTGTTCTGGCCAATGACCTCTTCCTAGGTGCGACTGACAGACAAGTAACTTTCTGACGTCACCCCAGCTTGACTGGGCAAGTGTCTCTGCCCCTGTCCAGTCTCTTGTCCCAGTGATCTGTGGAGAATAGACCAGTGGCTCCCTGGGGAGTGTAAAGCTGTAATTCCCTGGTGAAGCTGCCTAAAAGGACATGCCTATAATATTTGGGCTTCCCTTTGCTCCTTTCCTGTTACTAATAACTAGCTAATTGCACCAGGCTCAGTTAGAGACCAAGGATGTAAGAATGAATGAAGAGCAGTTCAAGCCCTTGAAGCACAGACAAAGGAAGGTAGGAGAGTTTACTTTTGAAAATTAAAGTGTACCCTCTAGAAAGCAATTGGGTAGGCTGCTACTCTTCCATCCCCCCATCCCTTAGAAAAGAGAGACGTGACAGCCCTTTTGGTGGCCCCACCCTCCCAGAGAGGCTAAGCAGAGACATCCTGTCTGCAGCCGCCCACACAGGGGTGGCCGGTGCTCCTCACAGCCGGTGTCACGCCTCCCAAGCAGGGAGACGTGCTAGACTTAATGTTAGGACAGGATGAAGAACTTCCGCAGGAGACACAACCCAGAGGACCCATGCTATTACTCTCTATGCTTATGGAAAAACAAGAACCCCACCTCCAGGGTAACCTTTCCTCCCTTGGCATATCACTGGTCACGCGGTTTGGACCCTAAAGATGACACCTAGGACTCAGTTGTATTTCAGCTCCAGGCCCAGAAAAGCAGCAAAACCAGACAAGTGATGTCGTGACTGCCTCAGGACCAGCTACATTGACTAATGACCCCCTGCCCTGGTGCCAATCAATCAGGGGAGACCATGACCCTGAAAGAGCACACCTGGAGAGTTGATGAATATTCTATTAAGACCCTCCCGTAAGATTTTCACCTGCAAGAGAGAGAGAAATATGCTCAGGACAAAGGACCCTGTACATGCTCTCCCTCCAAGGAGCATGCCTGTACTATTCCTTTCCCTTCCTCCCCACCCCCGCCCCCCCAGAGGCAAGTATCCCCTAACTTCCAAGGAACCCCCATGAGACTTGCAACCAGAGGAGCAGCAGGCAGCAGCAGCTAGTCCCAGGTTAACTCCCTGAACCTTTCTCCAAAGTCCCCTTTTCTCTGACTTCTCAGTGAGCCAAAGCAGCCCAGCCTACGCTTTCCTATTGCTTTTTCTGTGTCCTTCCTTGCTTCACTGCCCTACACATATCGTTGCTGCCATCTGGACCCAATACCCTTTGACTCAGTGCTGTGTAGCCCTTCCCTCTGGATGTCTCCATCCCTCAACCCCTTTTTCTTAAATAAATTCAGTTTTTCTTTATTCACCATCTGAGATGGCTAGTTAGCCTGACTTTAACAGAAAGTGCCAGGGATTTGAAAGCAGGCATTTCTATTTGCACATCAGCACTGTCATGCACCTCCTGGGTGACCTTGAGTTAGGTGTTTTATCTCACTCCATCCCCTTTCCAGCAACAGGGAAACAAAGGAACATGACTTTGCCCAACCTTCCACAGCTGGAAACACATCACGGTCAGGATTCAAGACCAGATGGACCTGCCTCCAGAACCTTCGGGCTTGCCCATGGTGTTAGACCACCGCAAAGGTATTTTCACCTCCAGCTCCTCAAGGGCGAGAAAGCCAGGCTCTCACCCAAGCGCCACGGTTGCCTGGTGCCTCTGGGCCCCCACTTCCCCATCAGCCAGCTTGCCCCACACGAACCCTTCCACTGGAATACAACGTCACCTAAGATCTGTGCTCTTGTTTTCTAAGATTTCGTCTGACTCCATGGTTAGCCACATATTTTTGTTCCAGACACTATTGTTATGGTTCCTTTATTTCAAGTTAACAGATACGCCCGAGGCAGTTATAGCATTGGCCACGGTTCAGGTGACAGAGCCCACACCAGGCCTTAGAGGTATACTGGGTGGTTTCTATTCCTTGAACAGCCCTGCTTTAGAATCAGCCAGCAGTGACCTAAAGCCAGCCCCTGTCCATTTCCATCTCACCCCAGAGCCTATAGGTGAGCAGGCCCAGGGTGTACAGGCCTGGCAGCCCGTGGGGGGCAGGGTGGTGGTAGCAAACCCATTCTCCACCCAGCCAGCTTACCAGAGCCCACTACCCTGGGCCCGCAGGCGGCACCCCTGGAGGTGAGCGCCCCAAGAAAGCCTGCCTGAGCCTCAGCTTTCGCTTGTAAACAGAGGCTTTGAAAGAGCAAAGTTGCCCGTTTGTCTCCAAGAAAGAAAACTTCCCCTGCTGTTTGCTTTGGGCGTTTTGCCGATTTACCTGCAGAGCAAGGATGGATTTCCTGTCCATCTTCCAAATGCTCCAAGCTCAGCTGCCCAAAGGGCTGTCCTCTGGCCCGCCCCTTCCCCTTAACCCTTCCTCCGCCCAGCCCAGCCGGTAGGACAGTGAATCTGCAACTGGCTGGAGTGCCTGGTAGGAGGCTCCACGGAGCTGCACCCCGCAAACCCTCTGCCTCCAGGGCCCCTTGTGCTAAAGGAGTCGCCAGAGCCCAGGGTGAAGCTCAGTGGCTGAATGTGATCTAGGAACCAGGAGGCCCCATTTCAATTCCCGGTCAAGGGCACATGCACAGGTTGTGGCTGATCCCCAGTGTGGGGCATGCTGGGGGCAGCCGATCTAGGATTCTCTCTCATCATTGATATTTCTGTTTCTCTCTCCCTCTCCCTTCCTCTCTGAAATCAATAAAAATATATTTAAGGAAAATGTGAAAAATAAATAATAAGAAATAAACCGGTCACCAGTGTGAAGCCCCAGGCCTGCCCACCTTCAAGGCGGAACCTCCCAGGTGCGAAATCAGATGCCGGAAGTCTGCATGGGGCTCCTTGTTCTTCAGACACGTGGCTCCCTCGCTGTGTCTTTTCCTTTTCTACCTTGAGGCAGACATGGGCATTAAGTTTCCATTTTCCTCTTTATTGTAACAAAAAATGGGCAAATATCATTTTTTAAATATGTTTTACTGATTTCAGAGAAGAAGGGAGAGGGAGAGAGAGAGAGAAGCATCAATGATAAGAGAGAATCATTGATTAGCTGCCTCCTGCACACCCCCTACTGGGGATCAAGCAGGGCATGTGCCCAGACAGGGAATCCAACAGTGACCTCCTGGTTCACAAGGTGAATCTCAACTGCTGAGCTACCGCCGCTGGGAGCAAATGTCATTTTAACAGGCTCTTCCTCCGTGTTGGGGAAACCAAAGAAGAGACCCCCGTGGGTGGTGACGACACGTAGGCACAAAGGACGTGGCTACCCCGAATTGTCACCTCGGGGACTGTACATACCCAGCTGTCCAGTGTTTCAAGGAAAGCAAGAAACCTGGATCTTTTATTGCTGTTGTTGCTGCTGTTAATCCTCATATGAGGATTTTTTTTTCCGTTGCCCCTGAGAGTGTGGAAGAGCAGGAGGGGGGGAGAGAGAGAGAGAAACAACGATATGAGAGAGACACATCAACTAGCTGCCTCCTGCACATACCCAGACCAGAAATAGGGAGCGAACCCTGCAACCCTGGTATGTGCCCTTGACCAGGAATCGAACCTGCGACGCTTCCCTACGCAGGCCATGTTCTAACCACTGAGCAACACCAGCCAGGGCAAAACCTGCATCTTTGAAAAGAACTCTGCATTTATGTGTTGGCAACTAATTTTTAAAAAATCTATTAAACACTGTATGGGCCAATACAGCATGACAAACCAAATATGCTCATAGGACAGATGCTAGAACTGTCCACCCTTGTGCCCAAACCTGTGCATTATCCTACCTTTACAAGAGTCAGCTGATTTGCTCTAGGTGAAGAACTCCCATCTCTGTGGGTGCCTGGGAACGATAGGAACCCGACAGGATTACCCAGGAAAGAGACACTTCAGGGTCCCTATGATCATGGGGTTTAAGGAAAGTCCACACAGTTCCATCTTCAGAGGAAGCTGTGGCTGGATTCTGCTTACTTAATAGCAGAGAGAAAGATTAAATGCAAAATTTTCCTGATGGCAACAGCAGGATTTAAGGAGCTAAGAGTCCTGAGGATTCGGAGGAAGGATGGGCTTATGTATTATCTTTGTGACATTTCCAATTAAATGCAAAACCAACAGAACATCTTCTGTCAGGGTCTGACTGCGGTAATGAACACTCCACCCCAGCTTGTTAGCATACCCATTCCTCAAAACAGCAAAAACGAGGATTAATCAACTGCCTCTGCTACCGTTACCAGCATAAACAAAGAGATAAAAATATGGTATAAAATTTTAACTATCTTCCCCCATTCTACCTGCAAATGTGAAACTCCCCTGTGCTTCAATGAAGAAAAAAATACATCCAATGAAGTCTAACAAATGTGCCATCTGCTCAGAAAAGAAGGCAGGCATCCTTTACATGTGACACCACTGCCCCCCTGTGGTCAAAAGACATAATGCGGCTGTTTTCTAAAGAAGCTGGAAAGGTTATCACTGAAAAATGTCCTTCTACTAGTAAATACAAGTCATTTATAACACTAGGCAATATATGAAGAAACTTTCACTTTAATAAGGACAAGGATCGCTTATCATAAAGCCTCCCCTCAAATCAGACCCTGGACTTTGCGTTTCATTCCACGCTGGGCTTTCTTATGAAAAGGAGAAAAAAACGAAGAGGAAAACATGTCATTAGGAAGCAGCTGGACAGCAAGGATGCGCAACTCTCAGACCTAATGATGACATCAGTCACTTCCCTGCCACAGTGCCCATACCTGGCTTCCCACCTCACTGCCTTCCTGCACGGGTTGGGGAGAGAGGTCTTTTACTTCCCCCTCTCGGTTTTATCAGCTCCGCACCATTAATTTATACCACCACCTCTGGCGACACCATTCAAGTCCATGGCGGCAAGATAAGCCCACAGGCTATTCCTGGGTAGGCGGCCTCTGAGAGGTGGCAGGAATCGGTGTCCAGACAGGGAGTAAAAAGGAACACTTTTTAAATTTTAAATTAATAAAAATTTAAAACGAAGAGAGATTATACCTAAAATTTAATACCTCTGTTTTCTTCTCTCTTCCACCAACTATAGGGTGTACTCAGTCAGTCAAATAACAGATATTTTTGTTTGGTTGGTTGGTTGGTTTTTATTGATTTTTAGAGAGGAAGGAAGAGGGATAAAGAGCTAGAAACGTCCATGATAGAAACATCATGGATTGGTTTCCTCCTGCACACCCTCTTCTGGGGAATGAGCCCACAACCCAGACATGTGCCCTGACTGGGAATCGAACCGGGGACTTCTTAGTTCATGGGTTGACGTTCAACCACTGAGCCACACCACTGGGGAGCAGAGAGTTTAAATAAAATATCTAATAGACATAAAGCAAGGTGCCAGGCACTTTCTGGATAGAAAACCCTCTGAGCCAGCTTTCTTGACTGTAGAACAGGATGCCTCCTACCTAGTCCTACCATCTCCCTACTCAGGGTTGAGATACACTAGGCTTTCTTTCCCTGAGCATCAAAGCCCCACCCCCCCAATGTTGGTCAAAGCCTGTAGGCTTTTCTCATAATGTTCTAGTTTGAATTTAGGTACAAGTATTAGAGTTCAATTTCACGAATGCGATTGTTTAGATGATAATCTGAAAGCTGAGTGGGTTACATGAATTTTGTGACCCAGCTTTTGATTGCCTGGTGCTCCCAGTAAGGGTTGAAACCTACCCAACAGGATGTAAAAGGGAGAGGTCCTCAAGCCCCTCCCCAGGGGAGTAGGACATAGCTGCCAGGCCCCAGCTGCCAGGCAGTGGTGAGGACTTCGTGGCCAGCCACACTGGGTCCTAACCAGAGCACTTCTGAGGGCTGCAGGCGGTTGTAACAAATGCTCGGCCCCAGCTCCCACCCCTGCCCCATACCCTGCCGTGTGACCCTTACCCCCAGCAATAAGCAAGGGACAAAATGCTTTGTTTATTCATATCAGGTGTGTCAGCTGCTCTGTGTGAGAGCCCATTCAATGAGAGAAAGAATTCATCATTTAGTCATTCCACTTTAGAAGTAAGAGAATTAATATTTAATCAGACCTACAACTAGGATGGCTTACTAAGGATTCACATTGGAAAGACAGGATAGCAGTTTGAGAAAATGGGCTTTGGCATCAGAAACACCCAAGTTTGCTCTAGCCAGTTTGGCTCAGTGGACAGAACATTGGGCTGGAGACTGAAGGGTCCTGAGTTCAATTCCAGTCAAGGGCACATGCCGGGGTTGCAGGCTCGATCCCCAGTGGGGCGTGTAGTGAAAGCAGCCAAATCAATGATTCTCTCTCATTATGGATGCTTCTATCTCTCCTTCTCCCTTCCTCTCTGAAATAAATAAAAGTATATTTTTGAAAGAAAGAAAGAAAGAAAGAAAGAAAGAAAGAAAGAAAGAAAGAAAAGAAAAGAAAAGAAAAGAAAAGAAAAGAAAGACCAAGTACAACCCTCACCTCTGCCACTTCCTAGCTGTGTGACCTCAGCAGGTGAATCCACCTCTCTGAGTTTATATCCCAACCTATGACACAGGATCATGGGTTGGTGTGTGAATGAAGCCATGCTAGGAAAGACCTTAGCAAAGTTCCTGGCATAGCACACATACTGGAGAGTGACAGGAAGGCTGGCATTGTGAATAAGTGAAGCAGACTTTGAAGGCCAGGTGCATTTTAGCTTGGGGTGAGCAGACACCGTTAGGTGTGATTTAGATTTCCTGACTATGAGGGTTGCAAACTCTCCAACATCGAGATCAAGGGCAGGACTGGGAAGTCAGACAGCCTGGCCAAGAGGATGCGCAGCCATTTATGAAACATTCACTACCTCCCTTGGTACCTGTCAGGGATCACTACTGATCATTTTCCTCCCCTTCTGAGTCACCCCAGCGCCTGGGCTGACAAGGGTGAACAGGGAAGTGATGGCTCCTGAAGGTTTTTCGAGACATTTCTCTGGCTGCAGCTGCTGCAGTCTTTTTGCATCAGAGTGACCGGCCCGGCCCAGCCCTGAATGTTTCCAATGTGGTCCCCTGCTGAAAGGAGGCCCACACCTTCTTTGTCTCTTCGCTATCAAGAACTGGGCAGATGGGAGAAACAAGATGGCGGCATAGGGTAGACACCGCATATGCAGCTGTGAACAACCATTTCAGAAAAACCACGAAAAGAACACACGGACACCACTCGCACCCACAGGACGGCTGGCTGAGTGAAAATCCTACAACCAGAGAAGAGTCTGAGACTCAGAGCAGCAGCGGAAGCAAAGTACAGAGTTAAAAGTTTGGAAACAAGATGGCGGCATAGGGTAGACACCGTATATGCAGCTGTGAACAAGTATTTCAGAAAAACCACGAAAAGAACACACGGACACCACTCGCACCCACAGGATGGCTGGCTGAGTGAAAATCCTACAACTAGAGAAGAGTCTGAGACTCAGAGGAGCAGCGGAAGCAAAGTACAGAGGTACGGAGGCGCGCGCATGGGGCTCGAGGAGAGGGCTGGCGCCAGAGGATGCGGTTCTTTTCCAAAACGGAGAGAGCCACAAGTCCCGAGCGGCTCTGAACTCCAGTTCCAGGCGAGTTTCTGAGGTCCCACAGACACCCAGAGAAGGGGGACTGACTGGCACCGGGAGGAAATTCAAAGCGGATTTCTCTTAGCATTGCTTGCAGCAATTACCGTGGGACACAGAGACCTGGTGTCAGCGCAGGGCTGAGAAGCGCCATAGCTATTTGCTCCGCCCCGCCCGGCGAACTCCCCGAGGCCCCGCCCCTCCCAAGTGCGTCAGAGGCTTCTGCAGCAACACCTCCTTAAAGATACAGGAGCCAGCCTCACCCAGTGGCCAGAGAGGGACTAACCTAAACAAAACAGATCCACAAGGAACACACTCGGGGCAGAGGCAGTGAGCATAAAAGCTCCACTGAAACAAC
>PVJC01043090.1:0-14672 GCA_004026665.1 Murina feae
GAGGAGTGGTAATGGCACTGTCTCTGATCATCTGCTCAGTGTCTTTCCATCGCGATCATGGGACGACTGTCCGCCGGTCGCAGGTTGAGAACCCCACAGCCGGGCACCTGGAGAACGAGTACAGCCAGCCTCCCAGGAGCTCCCAGCTCTCCGCGTACCCAGGTGAGCACCAGGGGAGGGACGCCGGGGCCCAAAGGGAAGGTGTCTGGGGAGAGGGGTGCCGGCCTGCCCAGCGCTCACAGCAGGGGTGGAGGGATCCTGCCGAGAGAAGGCCATGGCCCAGGCTGCACCCACAGCCCGTTCTTCTGCGGCCTCACAGCCGATGGTCACAGGCAGAACAGAGCCACCAACTGCGGCCGGAGAGGCCCGTGCGGACAGCTCCCTGACCACGGAGCCAGGGAGCCCGGGTCAGAGTCGTTAGTGAACGTTCCGCTGATTTGATCAAAACAGATCCGGGGCTGCCAGCCACCAGCCCCAGGCCCCTCTGATCTCCCACACCCTCGGCTCTGGGGGCTCTGGGTTCTGGGGGGGGGCTCTGAGCTTAGGGGAGCTCTGGGTTCCTCCACTGCTGTAGCCGGTGGGTCAGCCCCGTGGCGGCCTCCTTTCTGCCCACAGCTCTGGAGGGGGCCCTGCGCCGCGTGTCCGCGCAGCCCGATAACTCCTCCGACAGCGACTATGACCTGCACGGGGCTCAGCGGCTGTGAGAGGTGAGGCCGCTGCACCAGGAGCCCCAGACCCTGGGTAAGCAGAGCACTGGCTCCTAGCCCCCGCCCCCCGCCAGAGAGGGGGCTCCACAGCCTAAAGAACAAGCATCGAGGGTGTGGGTGAGGGAGCTGATTGGAGGTCAGAGCGGAGACTCTCGACCTCGATACCCTCCCTCCCTCTGTCCGGAATCCCCCCCTCCACCCCCCCAAGAGCCCTAGGGGGCTGCCTGACAGGGGGCCGCCTGACCCTGACACTGAGCCGTCTCCAGGGGGAGGTCCTGCCTCTGACCCCGTCCTTCTCACCCACAGACCAGGGACCAGAGCGAACATCAGGAGCCAGACCAGGTCCTGGGAGCCCCGCCTGCCGCTTGGAAACACGGCCGACTCCTGCCCCGCGGGCCATGGCCGAGGGCGGCCTCCCCACACCCAGCCCTGCCCTCCCGGCTGCAGAGCCGGCAGAACAGCTGCAGCTGGGAGGGCAGAGCCGCAGAGAAGCAGCCCCTCCAAGCAGAGACGGGGTGGGGGGGAGGCCTGGGAACCCCGCCTCGTCTGTGGGAAGCTCTCTCCTCACACGGGGCCCAGGGAGGACTGATGGAAGCGCACACGGGGCAGGGGTGGAAGCCGAGGTCTCTTGTGTATTTAACATGTTCTTTGTAAATAACGGCTTTCCTGCTTCCTGAGAACTGAGCACCCGGCTCCTCCATCCAGAGTCCCCTCCGCCCTCTGGGGATGCCCCAGGCTGGGGGCACCTGCCGGGGGCACCTATCGGGGCAAGCAGCCCTCACGGTCAGAGCTGCCACCCCCCAGACAGCCTAGCCCGGGCGGCAGTCCTCAGCCCCCAGCCCGGGTCAGGAGGATGCCAATCGCCAGGGAGTGCTCCCAGCGGCTCCTTGGCCCTAAAGGATGCCAGCGGCCTCCGCAGGTGACCCGGTGCCTGAGTCCACTCCTGCCTCTCAGCCACTGCCCCACAGAGCAGGGCGCCTCAGCCAGAGGGGACAGCACTCCCGTCTCCCCTAAACTGCGCTTCCACCTGACCCCCGAGGCAGGCGCGCACGTACCTGATTCTAGCATGTTCTCCTCCTGTGAAGTCAGGGAAACCGAGGGCCCAGAAGGGAAGCCCTGAGTCCTCAGCAAGTCTGGCTTCACGCGGTCAGGCCTCGGACCTGGGCGTGCCAGCTGGGAGGGACCCCACGGCCGCGGGCACCCGGTGGCCTGGCGCCAGCTCGCTCAGCCACGCCCCTGCTCACTCAGCTGGGAGCCCTCCTGGGCAGCCCGCTCTGCGGCTGGAGGCCCACCGGAGGCCCTCGGTGGTCTGGCGGGGGACACCGTGATTCCCGTGGTGCGTGCAGGGTGGGGAGGGGGCTGCAGAGAGCGAGGCCCCGGGTGTGGACGGCCGGGAGGAGGAGGGCCCGCACTGAGTGACCAGGGGAAGCAGCTCCAATCCGAGTCCTTTCTCAGAAAGCAGCGCTTCCCCTCTGCACCCCCCTGCCCCGCTCCAGACCCACCCATAGCAAGTGACCTCAGGGTGCCCCTCGAGGTGTCCAGCTCTCCCATAAGGCCGGGCTGTCCTGGATCCCCTGGTGTCCTGGTGCTCAGCCCAGGCATTTGCAAGGCCAGACCGCAGTCCAGGAGGGCGAAGGTGGGGACATCTGTGGGGGCCCAGGGGGTCTCCACCGTGAGCTCAGACCCCCAGGGCTATGGTACCGCAGGGCATGGCAGGGGCCCCCCGAACTGGATGCCAGTCCTGCCCACACCCTAGGCTGTGCACCCGCGTCACTGAACCACCACCTTTTTAAAATGGGGGGGAGGACCCAGCGAGACAGGTCCCACTTCCAACAGAGGTGCCTGCGCACTTGGCCTTGTCCGCAGCAGCCTGCGCCTCGTCACCTTGCAGGAGGGAGAAGGAAGGTTCAGCAGAAACCTGGTCTCCGGGCCCCGCAAGCCGCCCTTTCCACGCAAAAGCCTGTGGTAACGGCTGAGCCCATGGCAGGGACCACCCGCCTCCGCAGCCCACTGCCCCTCCGTCCCAGCGAGAAACTGGAGGGCAGACCCCAGGGGGTTCCTGAACAGGCCACCAGCCCAGCAGGGGCAGGCCTCACACACCCCAGCTGTCTGCCCAGGACCAGGACCAGGCGAGGCAGCTGCAGGCTTGGGCGTGGCAATGCCTGGAGTGAAGTCACAGGGCAGGGAATGCTGAGAGCCAGGCCTGGCGCGGAGGAGCCGGGAACGATGGGGCTCTGTGCACGCATGAGAAACCATGCTCCCATCCCCGCCCCCCAGCCCTCTGCACCCCTCACCCCCAGGGAGCCACAAGGCGGCAGAGCTCCTCAGTTTATTGGCAATCATTTATACAACATACAAGCGGTCACTGTCCAGTTCCGCCGCACCGGGCCCCGCAGAGCCCATTAGTGATTCCTCTTTATAAATAGCTTATGAGAAGCAAGCACGAGGGCAAGGACCCACGGCGAGAAGCCTCCTGCTGCGCACCCAGGGCTGCACGCGGGCTGGGGCGCAGGCACCCGAAGGCTGTCTCCCTGAGGCCCCGGCCGCCGGGTGGACATTTCAAGGCACGTAGGACCCTCACCTATAGCAGCTCCAGGCTCTGCCTCGAGACCTGGCTCATTCCACCTACCAGCCCGTGCTGTGTGCTCACACCCCGCGGTCTGTTGTGTTTTTATGGCTGAACACGCCGCCCCCATGTGCTGTGCTGGGAGCTGCGCTGACTGGGAGGCAGGTCCTTGCCCTTTACATTCTGAGGACGAGAGGGGAAGACCCGACCCTGACATGGCGACCTGGCGACATGGCACTGTGTTCCTAGCACCACCAGGAGGCACTGTCGGGCGTCTTTTGATGACGGGTCTCGGAGGGTGTGGGGGTGGGGAATCCATTCCGGGGAGCCAGAGGGAGGGGCTGCTTAGGAGACTCAAGGCACTGAAGGGGTAGACAGCTGGGTGGGCACTGGCAAGGTCAACCAGAAGGGGGTGGCCAGGGAGGCACCTGGCCCCACTCCGTGATGAGCCCTCACGGGGCCATGATCTGGGCACAGCTGCTCCCTCCTCCAGCCAGGGGGCTGAGGCACCCCCAGGACTCCCGACCAGCGCAGGCGAGGTCCGGCCCACCTCCTCGACCCATCTTCCCACTGCGCAGCTCGGCCGCTGTCCCTCAGGCCGCACACGGCGCGGGTTTACCCGACCCCAGCCCGTCAAGAGCTGTTATGGCTTTTTGACTTAGAATCATGAAGGGTGTTTCCTAACTATGACCCAGCCCTGACCACGCGTGGGGGGCCGGCCATCCTCAAATGGACCAGAGACACAGAGCTACACCCCTGGTGCAGGCACCACACGGCCTATGCCAAACCCGGGCGGGTGAGCAGGGCCAAGGCCAGCCGCCCGCAAAGCCGTCTGCACTGCTCGGAGCGGGAGGCAGACTCGGCCTGAGCGGGCGCACAGCGGCTCCCACCAACGCCACGGGGAGGTGTGGACTCCCCGCCCGGCAGCACCAGACAGGCCAAGCCTGGCAGCGCTGTGACCGCCCGTGCCTTTCCGGGGTCTGCAGGCCCCCAGCCAGGCCCCCAAGTCCACGGGGCGAGCCAACTCCACCTCCAATCTAACCTCGAATCTCAGCAGAGGGGGGGCCACAGTGTGGTTCAGGCGGGAGGGGAGGCGGAGGCCGGGGCCCTAATACCCAGGCCAGGCAGGACCCTGAGGCGGCGGGAACCCGTAGGGAGGGGCCGGCCCTTGGGGGTAGGGGGGCTGAGGGGGGCCTGTGGGCTGGGGCTGGCCCGGGAAGCTGGGGAACTGAGGCTGCGTCGGGTAAGGAGGTTTTGCTCCCGCCGCGGGGTAGGAGGGCTGTTGAGGATAACCCGGACTGCGAGCCCGGCCCCCCAAGGGGTACCCGGGGCCGGAGGCACCAGAAGCGGGCGCGGGATAGCCGGGCCGGGGCGGTGTGCTCCGCTGTGGGGACCAAGAGTAGCCCCCAGCAGCCCTGGGCCCCGGCTGGGCTGGCGGGAAAGGGGGGCCCAAAGGCCCGCTGTAGGAGAAGGAGGGCTGGGACATCACGGGGAAGGGCGCGGGCGGCAGCGCGCCCTGGGCGGTGGGGCCCATGGGCAAGCCGGGAGACGCGCTGTAGGGCAGAGGGTAGGGATGCACCCCCGATGCCGGTGGGGGCGGGGGTGGCTGCTCCTCGGCCTCAGGGGGGGTGGCCTCGGGGCGAGATGGGGGAGGTGGGCGGAGAGGAGGGGTGCCAGCGCCCGCGGGCTCCTGGGAAGCTCTGGGCTTCCTCATCACGTCCTGCAGCTTCTCCACGCGAACCCGGCGCAGGTGCGACAGCCTCCTCATGGCCGCAAAGTCCTCCAGGAACGTGTCCAAGGGCACCTCGCCCTCCAGGAACTTCTCAGCCATGGCCTGGAGCACAGAAGGTCGTGATAACTGGGGCTGCTGGGACCAAAGCCGCCCATGCCCCCCCCCACGTTCCCACCTCCCCCGGCGCATCCCTCATGTGCTCATTCTGTCTCCCACTGAATGTCAGCTCCTGCGGGGCGGGGGCTGCCGGTCAAGGTCCCACGCCCAGCCCCTGGCCCTGTGCGGGGCCCCAGAGGCTGCTGCCCGGATGTGCCGAGCGAGTGGTGAACACTGGCTACTGGGTCTAGTGCAGCGGCCGGGGCTGGTGGGACCTGGCAGCTTCCTCCCAGCGCACGGAGCCTGAGAATGTTCAGAGGGGAGCAGGAGAGGCCAGGCAGGCCGGGGGGGTGGGGGGATGGGAGTTCCCCAGTCCTCAGGGGCTCCTGCTGCTCTGCCCTGTCCATCCTGGTCTGCCAGCTGCCCATGACTTTGCCGTCGCTCACCCATTTCTGCTTCAGCCAGGGAGCCCTGCGCTCTGCGTGCCAAAGGGCCTCCGCTGGGACCAAGGGTGTGACTCTACTCTGCCACCTGCTCATGCGCCCTCACCCCCTGCAGACACCGCGCTCAGGATAAGGGCTCAAGGAGGGGGTGTCACCCCACTCACCTCAGACTCTTCTTCTACCTTCATACCCTCAATCTGCAGCAGGTCTAACAGGGCCCCCGGCTGCAGCGCCGACGAGAATTTCTCTGGAACAAGGACGCGAGGGTCGGCATCTCAACAGCGTCTCCGCTTCAGCCCTGGAGGCCAGGTCTCGGCCGTGGCTCCAGCGCCCGTGTGAGCCGAGGCCGGGCCTCTGGGCTGCTCAGTGGGCCCAGCCCCAGCCCTGCCTCTCAGGGGAGTTGCTGCACCATCCGATCACCGAGCCTTGGGAGGCGGTCCAGGTCAGGAGGTGCCTCCCACCCTCACAGTGGTCCCGGGACAAGAAAGCCCCCGGCTCTGTGGAACGCAGCAGCAGAGCCGGCCCAGCCGACGGTGGCAGCGCAGGTGCGCTCTCTGCATTCAAATCCCAGCCCCACCTCCAGCCACCAGCCTCCTGGTCTCACCTATGAAATGAGTCACAGCGGGACCACCCTCCAGGGCAAGTGAGGAAAGCACAGCTGAGATGTGGGCCTGGTCATTGGGCCCTCCTGCCCTGGGGGCGAGCAGGCTCCCCTCTCCCAGGCTCCCCAGCAGCTTGTCCAGGCCCACCCTGACCGGGACCCCAGCAGCTCGCCCGGGCCCACCCTGACCGGGACCCCAGCAGCTCGCCCGGGCCCACCCTGACCGGGACCCCAGCAGCTCGCCCGGGCCCACCCTGACCGGGACCCCAGCAGCTCGCCCGGGCCCACCCTGACCGGGACCCCAGCAGCTCGCCCGGGCCCACCCTGACCGGACCCTCCGTCAGCCACCCCTACCCAGCTTGGCCTTCTGCTCCTGGCACCGCTCCACGAGCTTCCGGAGCTCCTGGTACTTATCCGAGAGGTTAGAGCGGCTGATCTCCAGGGGGCCCTGGAACTCCAGGTTCCGCTCGGCCAGGCTGCGGTTGGTGGCCAGTGCCATCTCTCGCTCCAGCTGCAGGTCCTGGACCTGAGGGACAGGACACCTGGCCTGAGAACCACCCCACTCAGCAGGCGGCAGGCTGGCCCGGGCCTCGGGCGAATTGCAGGGCTCAGCCCGAGACGAGAGCTGAACCTGGCCTCACACCTGAGCCAGCCCCCACCGGCACCTCCCGAACCCTGGCCCGTCGGCTGGTGTGGGGGGACACAGAGCCCCAACTCTTTCCCACAGGATCCGGGTCGAGGGACCTGCTCTGAGGTGGACGAAGGTGGCCAGGCCAGACCACAGGGCCGAGTCAGTGACTCTGAGGGCGAGCGAGCCAGGGAGACGGCGGCACTGACTCAGCAGACGCCCCTGCTCCGGGCATGTGTCCTGCAGAGAACCGTGCAGGCGAGCTAACGGGGCCCCCGAGATCCACAGGGGAGCCCCGCGGCCAGAGGACTCTCACCAACAGGCGACCTAACGCCAACCTCTGCCCCTGACGTGCCCGGGAAGGCGCTTCCCAAGCCGAGGAGCAGCGCTTCCCTCAGCCCAGGCCTGGCCGCCAGCCTGAGGCGCAGCCACAGGAGCCCTGGCCGACCGGCCGAGACCGGAAGCCCTGCCTGTCTGCCGGGAACCGTCTTCACCAGGAGGAGGGCGAAGAGTCTGACCCGCACCCTGATTCGGGGGACCACACCCCTCAGCACCAGGTGGCACCAACATTCAGGCAATGGCACCTGTGAGCTCCGTGGCCACAGGGTCAGAGCCAGGGAGGGGGGCAGGCCCTGCATGGCGTGGGCATGTCCCAGCTGGGCAGCAGGCGGAGGGAGCTCTCTGTCCCCAGGAGGACGGACGAGGGGCTGGATGAGGTGCCAGTTACGACAGGCAATGGGTCAAATGAGCCACAGCCAGGCCCGGAAGGGCTCCTCAGGAGACGCAGGCCAGGGGCCCTGGGGACAGGCAGCTGCGATCTCCAGAATCCGCCCCCAGGTTCAGGCTGCCACACTGTGTGGCCCTCCTGGGCTGTGCGGGTTCACGTGGGGCCCTGGACTCAGAGCTCTCAGGAGCCCCGGGAAGTGGGCTGGCATTTCAGGGGAGCCTCCGGTTGGGTCCCAACCAGGGGGAAGCCACAGAAAGGGAGATGACCCCGACCCCTACTCCCAGCCAGCCAGCGTTCTCAAGCGCCTGGGTCCCCTCTGCGCGCCGCACTGGCCCCGCGCCAGCCTCCCTCTACCTCTGGGGCCTCCTGGGCCAGCCGGCCGATGGCCTCCGGGTCGTCCTGCATCTCCTCCAGCTCCTGCAGGCTCTTGTCCTTCAGGGTGTCCATCGCTCCCTGTGGACACGGGAGGGTGCTGCGTGAGGGGAGGAGCTGGTGGGAAGAGCCATGTGTTACTCATGCAGACAAATGAGCTTCCTGAGGATGCACCCCACCAGGGCGGCTCCAGGGGCAGCAGGGGTCCCATTTCCTGTGCTCCTGCGCCCTGCCCAGCCCTCTCCCTAGGGAGACCAAGGAGCCGCTCCTTCCGCCCAAACGTGGCCAGCAGGAAGCAGATGGCGCTCCCCGAGGAGCAGATGGGAGAGGCAGGGGAGAGCACCCGCAGCCGGGGGCGGAGGAAACACCGGCCCCAGGCGACGGCAGCGCCCACCCTGGCAGGGGTCCATCTCTGTCCAGGCCAGGAACGCGCCCACCTGCACCCGGGCCTGGCGGGCTGCGCCAGCACAGCCCCCAGCAGCCTCAGGGCCCCTCGGGGTTCTCTGAACTGCCGTCCTCCCCACTGTCACCTTCACGTCCTCATCACGACGGAACAAATTCCCCGACTGGCTTCCCAGGCAACCAGGAGGCAGAGAGACAGTGAGTGGCGCCCAGAACGGGTGCCCTGGAAGAGCTGTCATCTGCCCGGGACACTCAGACTGTCTGTCTGACAAGCTCACAGCCAGCCCCGGGCCAGGAGGCCACACACAACACCCAGGCGCCTGGTCCCGCCTTCTCCGTCTCTCCCAGCCGCGCTGCAGAGCCTCCTCACCACCAAGGCCGCTCGTGTCCTGAACATCCTGACGCTGGGAATCTGAAGTCCCCCACGACCCGCCCCGGTGCTGGTCCAGTGAGCCTGCCCCGGCTCGGCCAAGGGGGTGCCCTGGAGTCAAGGGCCACGGTGGCAGACAGGGCAGCCTTCTGTGGGTGGCGCCTGGCGGCAGGAGCAACGGGCCTCGGGCAGGGTGCCTAGGCCGGCGGCCCCTCCGCTGTCACGCCTGCGACGAGGACACGGCAGGCTTGAGAGGGAAGCGATTGAGAAAGCAGAGGTGGCATTAGAGGATGTGCTACATCCAGTGCCACGGTGGCCAGTGGCATCGCAACCGAGAACCTGTTGCCCAGACAGAGGGCGCCTCAGTTTCCCCATCTGTCACAGAAAGGGAGAGGGCATCTCCAAGGGTCACAAAAGGTGAAGAGAGAAACGGGCAGACCTGACCGCACCCCCACCGGCCCGGGAAGGCCTGCTCCCCGCCGTGGCTCCGCGCAGCCTCGAGTGAGGCCCTCTCCAGGCTCACAGACGCCCCGTTCCCCACGGCCCGGCAGACCTCGGAGACCCGCGGTGGCTCCAGATCCCGCAGCACAGCAAGTGTCGCGGGAATGGGCCTCCTCCTCCTGCTGGTGGGGGGCCTTGCCTTCGTTTGTAAAAAACACACCCCTGAAACGCAATGGACCAGGGCGCCTGTGTACAGCCCCCCCTTTTAAAGAGCCATCGGCTACTGCGGAGGCCGACGGCCCCCAGCCTGGCGGGAAGGACAGCGCGTCTGTGGCTGCACCTGAGCCCAGGACACACTCGCTACCCACGCAGGGGCCGGGGTCAGCGAGCCGGGCGGGGCCCGAAGTCGGGTCTCTCCACGAGACGCCGATGCAGCCTGAGTCTGACCCGCGCTGTCCCTCCTAACCCTGCCCAGTGGCCATCAGCCCATCTGAGGGGCAGAGTCACATTCAAACCCGCACTGTCCACACTCCCCGCTGCTCCCAACCCGAGGTCCAGCAGCTGAGCTCCGGAGGTGAGCGAGATTATGCTGCACGAGCGCCCCCCAGCAGGGGGACAAGCAGAGCAACGTTCTGAAGACTCAAGGGGCCCTGCCCCTCAGCAGGTGTGTGCTCCCTGAGCCTCGGGTTCTTCACCTGTGAAGTGGGTTAATGCAGGCCCAATGAGACGAGGGAGGCAGAGCACTGGCTTAGCGTGAGCCATGGCCTCCACCACCACAGAACCCACGAGTTCCTCAGGCTCCACGACGGCCTTGGCCAGGTCTCGGCGGCAGTGCCCAGCCCTGCTCCACCCCGGGGGGGGGAGGGGGCCTGCCGGGACGGGGCCACTCGCTCCGCAGTCGGGCTGAGCATGGAGATACGCCGGCAGAGAGGAGGCTTGGCAGGGACCGAGCAGCACGGTGGGCGGTGCGATCGGCACAGGCGCACTCACATGGGGGAGTCCCCATGCAGCCTCCAGAGAGCCCTGGGCAGGGCCGCAATGCCCAGGGCAGCACCAGCTGCCCCCTCCACCCCCCGCCCGCCCCGGGAGGCGCCGCGATCTGGATGTCAGCCGTCCACGGGCCTGTCCGGGGCAGCGTGTTCTCCGCTGCGATGTCGTGGCCGCAGTGGGGCTGGACGCAGCAGTTCCTCTAATGCCACCTCCTCTGCTTTCTCCACCGACACCCCCCTCAAGCCCACATGTCCCTGTGACATTAGGCAGAGTGACGGTGCAGGCGCCACTGGCCTGGGCGCCCTGCCCGCGGCCACTGCTCCTGCCGCCGGGCGTCGCCCCACCGCCTCCTCTCACCCGCCTCACAAGGCCCTCCTGGCATGGGGGGTGCTCCGGACCTCACACCCACAGGCGCCCCACTCTCTTTCCGAGGGGCTCGTCTTCCTCGCCTGTAAAATGGGTAAAGCAGCCCCGATGGTCACTTTCGTCCGAGGTCAAAGCCCTTTGCAAGCTCTCCCATTAAGTCAGCGGTGCCAGCCCTTCCCACCTCACAGCACATAAGCTAATCGCCGACCTTCTGCAGGGGCCACACCAAGAAATCCGTGCATTTTGCTGATCTGACAAAAAATGGGTGTGATTCTGACTCGTTCACGCGCTGGCTGTTGTCTTCATTTCACAACCCCAGGGGAGAGCAGTCAGGCCCCGACGCAGGAGTGAGGCGGAGCTGAAGCCGCTGCCTTACACAATCACTCCAGCAGCAAAGGGCACACAGGCTCCAGGAGCCCTAATTCAGGGATGAGAGCAAGGCCAGGCCTTCGGTGTTTACATTTCACAAGCACCTCCGCCTCCCGCTCGTCGCCCTCCTGCTCACACTGAGTCAGGAGAGGCGCGGAGATGCTGAGACGGCAGGTCCGAGAGCCCCGCCCGCCCCGCCCGCCGACAACATCTCAAACCCCGCAGGCAAATGCCTGTCTTGTGAGCAACAGCGGCCCCTGGGAGCTGCCAGTGAGCCCGCAACAGGCACTTCTCTGGTCCTCAGCTGGGAGAAGGAGAAAGGGGCGGGCGGTACTCTGCCCTGAGGCCTGCAGAGCAGGACCCCGAGGCCCGGCACCTGCTGCGGGCAGGTCTCTGCCTCCCAGGCGCCCACCTGGCAGCAAAATCCCAACCCGCGGGACTCAGAGCCGCAGCCACCAGGGACGTCACCACGCAGAGGACGGGGCTGGGGGCTTTTGTGTCTGGAGGGCCTGACAAGCCCCATGACCTCGCCCCTTGGCACCCAGGCCCAAGCAGGACCCCCTCGGCCTCGCAAGGTGCACCGGGCCTGGGGTGCGGTGTCCGAGTCTGCTGCCTGGAAGGAGGGATTGGGAAGGAGAGGGCGGCAAGAAGAGACCACAGGCAGGACAGGGGCCTGTTCACCCGCTATTCCCAGCCCAGTGGCGCCCAGAGGACCCCTAACAGCGTCTGCAGGAGACAGGCAGGCGGGGAGGGAACCAGCACCTCCAGAGGCGACTCACCAGGACCAGGGATGTGAGGCCGGGCTTCTCCCCCTTCCCGTCCTCGCTCCTTCCCCAGGCGCTTACTGAACAGACATCTAATGCCCAGTCATCACTTGAGCCAAAGCCACGAGGAGGGTAAACGGGGCGGAGGGCTGAGTGTTTACTCTGCGCCAGACGCGGCCGGAAGGTGGCAAAGCAGATGCAATTCTCCGGGAACTCGGTCTGGTTTTAAAAGGCAAAACAGTTCACAGCGACCCGGTGCGAGGGGCCAGCGGTGCGAGGACGGGAAGTGGACAGCACCGAGGCGCCCCAGGCCCCCTGAAGGGGCTGCAGTGCTGGGGGAGGCCCAGGGCCCAGGGCAGAGACCGCATGGCAGGGAGAGGGGGAGGAGATGGCGGAGCAGGCACAGCGAGGCGACACCTCTTTGGGGGGCGACACCACCAACTCAAAGGCGGTCAGCCGGGGAACAAGGTGGAAGGCGGCAAGGCGAGCGCTAATCTGTGTTCCCTCCCCACGGCCAGGAAATGTCACTCATCCGCGACGGGATCCCAGGAGGGAAAAGGCTTTCTTCTCTTTCTCTTCCTTTTTTTAAAATATATTTTGTTATTGATTTCAGAGAGGAAGGGAAAGGGAGAGAGAGGAAAATCAATGAGAGAATCATTGATCAGCTGCCTCCTGCACACCCCACACTGGGGACTGAGCCCCAAGCCAGAGCACGTGCCTTGATGGGGAATTGAGCTGTGACCTCCTGGTTCACGGGCTGACGCTCAGCCGCTGTTTTGTGTGGTCTCCTCTGCAGCTCACCTCCCCCAGAGACCCCTTCGTCACAAGCCTGTGCCTACGAGGGCGGGCGAGGCAGGCACACCCGGGGCTGGGCCTGTGGCGGGGAGTGCGGGCACCGCCTGCAGGTAGAGGGTGGCCGCCGTGCCAGACCTGCCAGGTGCCCAGGACTCTAAACCCGCGGCTACCTCCCCATCTGTGAAGGCAGCAGCCCATTCAAAGTTGTGAGAAGCACTAGGGGCTGAGGGGTCAACCTGAACTCCTCATGCCCCCCAGGAGGGACAGATTCCACAGACGGGGGGAGGGCAGGGGGCCAGGTGACACTGCGGGGTCCTGCGCTGCACAGGTGCTGCCCCCGGGCCTTGGCAATCCACGCTGTGATGAGGGAGGGCAAGGTTTCTGGCCCCTGGTCACAGCTTCTTCCCATTTCCTGTCTTGCCTGACTCAACCTCACATGCCTGCAGCACGGGGACAGGGGACACGACTGAGCGGGAGACAGCAGGCCTGACGGAGCCAGCATGGGCCTGGTGCACTCAGACCGAGGCACCGTCCTTTCCTGCCCCGGGGGCGGGGATGCAGAAGGTCCGGGTGGAGAGGTGATCCTGGGAGGAGCCCAGGCTCGGGGCAGCCCTGCACACCTGTCCTTACAGGGAAAAGGGAAAAGCCGCGTGTCGCTGGATGTTGCTCATCATCAGCGTACTGAGGGTCGCTGCCAGCACTGCTCAGCTCAAAAAGCAGTTTCAACTGATACCAGATCCTTTAAAGAGTAAACTCGGGGGGAGAATGAAAACAGAAGGCAAAACGCCCTTTCCGTGCACAAGCCGCTCAGGTCAGAGTAAGGCCGCGGCCCTAGAGACGGCGAGAGGCACCCCTCGCCCAGAGCAGTGAGGCCCACTCTCCCCGCAGAGCGCGAGGGAAACAGACGCCCTGGGTTTGCACTGTGGCTCCCCAGCTATTGAGTGGTGTGAGTTTGATCCAGGCCCCTAGCCTCAGCTTCCTCCTCCAGAGAATGGGCACGCTGATGTAGTGCAGGCCTTTGCAGGCTCCTGAGCAATGAACAGATACTCATGTTTCTGTCTCTTGGGGGTAAGCTGATCATCAGGGGTGACTCCTGACACCCCTGAGCTCAACACTGAGTCAAGCAAAACGACTGCTCTCACCGAGTCATCACGAACTGTGACTGGGCTGACGACTGTGGTGCCCACCGCCAGTCCCCTCCTCAGCGTCAGAGTCAACACTTCGTTGCCAGCTACTTCCAAGCCTGAAGTCACAGGGCCAGGGGTGCTGTACAGCCTTGGCTCTCGGTAAATGTCCCACATCCACCCAGGAGAGCAGAGGACGCCGTCACCATAGCAACCTGCACAGCTCAAGCCCAGAGTGTTGTACAAGTCTGGCCCCGCCCCGCCCCGCCCCGCCCCTCAGGTCAGGAGCCCCCGTGGTCCTGGAGGAAGTGTCCTATGCTCCTAAGGAGGGACGCCTGTCGACCTGATCTGCTTTTCTTTTCCCAGAATGACGCCAGCCGCGCAGCCCAGCCTCAGAAGGCCAGTCCCCGACTCACACGGAGGTAACGACACATCAAACCACTGCCAGTCTCGCCTGCCCACAGCACCACGAGCCCACTCGCCGCGTTCTGCCGGCTGCCAGACAGCCGAGTTGGGCTGGAGGCCCCTCCCTCCCGGAGGCTGAAGAGTTAGGACGAGTGGGAGGAGGAAGAGAGAGGTCGGGGCTTCGCTTAAATCCCAGGGTGACCTTTTCCTGGCCACTCGACCTTGGGCAGAGGAAACGGGCGAACCCCAACATCCACCAGGTCGCGGGGGACCGAACGGGGCTTACACAGGCGAGGCTGTGGCGGGCCCAGATTCACACTCACGTCTCCTCGTGTGAAGGTCGCCTGGCAACCCTGCCCCGCCCCACAGGAGGCGAGGTGTGACCTTCTGAAGCAGGCTCCACTACACGTGTGCCCAGGCCTCAGGACAGGCTTCGGAAGGAGACGGCGCCCACAGAACGCCCCTGGGTCCCGTTCCCAGAGGCAGGCCCTCAGTGAGGAGACCCAGGAACCATGCGCCCAGCTGCCATGCCGGATGGGGGAGGGGCACTCTCATCGCCTATTTTTTCTCCCCAAACTAGAAGCCCCATCCGCCCACCTCCACCTCTGCCTCCATCAGCACCCTCACTTCCCAGGCCCCCCTAACGTCTGTCGCCCAACCACCAGGTTTTATCGAGTCATCCAGCGCCTCCATCCCTGTCCTGCAAACTCCACGGGGGTCTTCCCACCCCAGGGTCTCTTCCTTACAACCAGCTGGGCTAACTCCTTCTTAACG
>PVJC01043091.1:0-14664 GCA_004026665.1 Murina feae
GGACCCCGGCCCCTGCAGCCTTGCTTTCCCGCTCCACGATGCCCCTCAAAGGGCCTGGGCAGCCACCAAGCAGGCCGAGACCCCCCCCCCGCCACCTCTTACCCGCTTCCCGGTGCCCTCCAACCCTGCCGCCTGTTTCCCACTCACAAGTCCTGGGTCCTGCGCTGTCCCGCCCTGCAGCCGCTCTGTGCACTCGGGAGGTCCCTCAGCCCGGCCTGTGCCCTCTCTCAGTCTGGGACCCCTCGGGGGATGCCCACCTGCTGGCTGCCTGACCAGCCTGGGTGAGGGGCTTTCAGGCTGCCCACAGCTCCCATTGACCCAACGTCCCAGCAAGGCTGGCTGGACGCAGGTTTCTGTTCCTTTAAGCTGAGGTAACGAAACCTCCTCTGCTTCACCTCGCAGCGTAGCATCTATAATGAGACTTTGTTACTCTTAGTAAGGCAGGCCAGGCTGCTGTTCCCTTCAGCTCCTGAGGATTCTATGATTGTTACATTATTGAAACATGTTTCGGAGCCTGCCCGCCAAGGGCCGAAAACAGTATCGCTTTCGCTCCTGCTGCAACAGATGCTGCCTAAGCTGCCTAAACGTTTACTCAGGTCCGTGAGTGGCGGCCGCCATGTTGGCTGGGCTAATTTGCATACAGCCGCTCTGATTGGCTGGTGGGCGTGGCTTACCCTGTCTCGGAGAAACGGTTAATTTTACTATTTCGCTTTTATTAGTTTAGATTTCTGTTGGAAATTACAACAAAGAGAAGGTGCCTGTGTAAACTGTGAAACACATGCTATTAATGGAATTCAGGAGGTACTCACATTGCATGGAATGAAATGTTCACATTTCAAACTTCTGGACTGTCCTTTGTTAATGAATGCAAATACACATGATGAATTGTACAAGCAACAACAGGCAGAGGTTTTGATAAATTATCTGAATGATGAACAGTTGGCAGCCTTTCAGACTATAACTTCAGCCATCAAAGATCAAACTGTACACCCAAATACTTTTTTTCTTGGATGGTCCAGGCGGTAGTGGAAAAACATATCTGTATAAAGTTTTAATACATTATATTAGAGATCGTGATAGTACTGTTTTACCCACAGCATCTACAGAATTGCTGCAAATTTACCTCTTGGTTGAAGAACCTTTCATTCCCAATATAAATGACCAATTTTATTAAATGAAACTTCAATTTCTAGATTCAATATAAAGAGTGAAGTTGCTAAAACCATTAAAACGGTCCAACTTATTATTGTTGAATGCACCATGGCATCCAGTCATGCTATAAACGCCATAGACAGATTACTAAGAGAAATTATGTTACTTGGCTATAAAAAATAAAGAAACCTTACCATTTGCAAGCTTGGTAAAATTATGAAGTAAGAGATAACAAAGAGTTTATTGTGTTTCTATTATAAATTCTTTCTAGTCATTTTAGGTTATGTTAATTATTCTAAAATTAGAAGTCAACATTTTGTTAAAGAAATGTGAGAGTATGAGCAAAATTTTGAAATAAGTTGGGAGTCAAGAAAATTTCACTCCAGGAATTTTACAAAGAAAATGTGAGGGCTAGGGTACAGTGGGCAGTATTAAAGAAATGTATCTACTATACATATCCATAATCCCAACATGGATTACTGAATTGCTTGGAATTAATAAACAATTCTTCTATTGTTTTGGTCCAAAATTTAAGTAGAAGCCAGACTGACTGCATAAGTATGTTTTTAAAAACTGCTAATAGCCTCTACCTCCAAGTTTTATGCAGATGAGCCAGGGCACTTTATCAGTACATTTATCAATCACCATAAATTAACCAGAATACCAGGTACCAGAACAAATTTAAAAGGACACCTTTAATAACTTAATGATCCATTCATATATCTAATTTTGATGATACATCATTATGGAAAATTTAAAATTAAGCTGCTTCATTTCAGGTTGCATTTATACTTCTGAAAATTGTCTGCATTACCTTTGGTTTCCACAGTAAAGTCATTTACAAAATTTTAAAAATTAGCCAGACTAATTTCTTCCCCATAGTCAAAGAAAGATAATAATATTCAGTAGTCTCAAATTCTTTAAATTCATTGACTTAAAAGTAGTAAACCTATATCTTAACCCCCTGGGGTTGGATCTTCAAAAATTTTTATTAAACTTGAAAACTTGTATTTACACTTTGTTACCCATGTTTTACTCTAATATGGGTCATCTCAAAGGTTTCTCACCTTCTATGCAAATAGTTATTGATTTATCTTCCACAATATATTAAAACTTTTCTTGAGCCTACCTATGTGTTGAAATTAGTCATTTATTATTCTAATTACTTTCATAGATTTACTACTGGCTTCATGAAAAGATCTTCATTTGCTCTTAAATTAGTCTTTTTTCAATTGCAATATTTCATCTGGGTCTAATTTTTATAAGAATTGTTTAAGCCACTGCAAATTCACCAACCTGTATATTTCGTGATGTTAAAAAAAAAAACACTATGATCATGTCCCTGTATTCAGAATATTTCATTTTGGTAAACACATGCTAAATGTAGTATAAATGTTAGATTCTGATCTTTCTTCAGTCCAGAATGATAAGATGGCTATTTGTATTTAGCCATATTTTCTCTTATTGGGATGGACAAACTGTAGTATGAAAAAATGAAGTAGCATTGGGAGCATAGACACCCAATCAGTTTTGCTTCCAAGAATAGGATCTGAGCCTGGCCAGTGTTGCTCAGTGGTTGAGTGTGGACCCATGAACAAAGAGGTCCCCAGTTAGATTCCCAGTCAGGGCATATGCCCTGGTTGCAGGCTCTATCCCCAGTGGGGAGTGTACAGGAGACAATCTATGTTTCTCTCTCACCATTGATGTTTCCACCCCTCTATAATTTTTCCTTCCTCTCTTTCTAAAATCAATAAAAACGTATTTTTAAAAATAGGATCTGTGCTTAGATGTTCAATCTAAAACAGAGAGATTCCCAAAAATAAGTCTTTCTGACTGTGTCAGAATGACTGGTATTGAGGTTGCTGGAGAAAATACAGATTCCATGCACACAGCACCAAAGTTTTGATTCAATAAGTCTGAGGCAAAGCCCAGAAATCCTTATTTTTAATGAACTCCCATATTAATTCAGCTTCACATCCAAGTGTGGGAAACCATTTACATAATATATCATTTGGTGCCAACTAAAATGGAGTTAGGAGGCATTGTGCTTGCTACACTATTTTCCAGAACTCAGCCCCAACTCTATTTTCTCTAATATCTCCAACATATAACATGTAGAACCATTCTCTGAGAGATTAAAAAATAATTGAATAATATTATTGTACTTTTATTGATCTTTCACATAATAATTTAAGCTCCATAATGTACAATGTGAATTATATCTAGCCTTTCAAAAAGTGGGTCCCAGTTTTTACAGATTAATCTTTTGCAATGGAAGCTGCCAGGCAATGCATATCTCAGATTTCTTTTCATGAAATGTCTGTGTCAACTGAAGACGTGTAAATCAGCATCCAGGGGTCCTCAAACTTTTTAAACAGGGGGCCAGTTCACTGTCCCTCAGACCATTGGAGGGCCAGACTATAGTTTAAAAAAAAACAACTATGAACAAATTCCTATGCGCACTGCACATATCTTATTTTGAAGTAAAAAAACAAGGCGGCAAAAACACCCGGCGGGCCAGATAAATGTCCTCGGTGGGCCGCATGTGGTTTGAGGACTCCTGGATACTATACTCAAACACAGCTGAATTATAAACCCCAGGGATGGAATTCTGGAAGTGATGCCCTAGCCTTCACTGTAGCTCCACCACCCCATATCTTCAGCTGTTGTATACCAAGCTACGACAGAAACATTTAAGTACAATCTTAGGAGAGCTTCAAAAAGTTTAAGAAAGTTTTTACTGCCCTAACTGGTATGGCTCCTTGAATAGAGCATCAGCCCATGGGCTGAAGGATTCCTGGTTCAATTCTGGTCAAGGGTGTGTGTGGGAGGCGACCAATCAATGTGTCTCTCTCACATCAATGTTTCTCTCTTTGTGTCTCTCCTCCTCCCTTCCACTCTCTAAAAATCAATGGAAAAAATATCCTCAGGTGAGGATTAACAACAACAAAAAGAAAGTTTTTACCTAAATAACTTAGTTCGATGTTAACTAATTGTGTAGGGTGTGTGTGTGTTAATGTGTTAAAGAAGAGCAGGGTAAAAAAAGAGAGGAAGACAGAACGGGAATGATGCACTGTAAAATTTTCTTCAAACCAACATTCTGAATGAAGAGAGAGTGATTCACTGGCGAAATCAGTTTTGTTTAATTCAGATAGACACACTTAACTCATGCCTTTGGGTTTTTGTTTTTAAAAGGTGTGAATGTCAATGCATTGATTTTTAATTATCAGAAAAACACTGTGTTACAGAATTGATGATTTTGTTGGGAAAAAACTCCCTTGAAAGCCTAAACTTAGAGGGTGTGATCCCGGAGCAGTGCATTTTGTTGTCTCAAAAGAGAAAATTGTTCCTTCAGCTACACAATAGCGCCTAACAGCAACTGCTTCCTGTAAAATGGCTCTAAGCACATTTCCATAAAAAAGGGTTCTATTCTACTCGCACTCTGCTTACATTCCAGCTCCATCCACGTTCTACTTTGGGCTTTTGAGTGTTTCTGCCCCCAACAATTTGGCTATTTAATGCTCATACAGGCCTATAATTGTGTGATGTCATCCAGCCAATCAATCATAGAACTAGCTATTCATTAAGATATCTGCAATCAGGCTGGTGTCAAAGTAAGCTACATTCATTTTGCTACTAAATATCCTACAATGGTAAATTGAACTCTTACTGTAACAGTAGTATTAAAGCGAACAGTGTGCAATTCTATTTTTTTTCGCTGTTATGTTATTTTTACTACAGAAGACAGTAAACATGGCTTTTACTGACAATGAGACTGGAACTCAGCTGAAAGAAAGAGGGCAGGGGAATCATATTTCCATGGAAAAGCTCCTTATACTGCACTGATGGAAACAAACCGCTAAACACTATATTTTGGCAAAATAAGAATGCAGAAGCCTGTTTTCCATGTACAGTGCAGTCTGTGACCATGTGTCCGTACTGAAAACAGATGAGTGTAGGTGCGCTGAGGGCTTCAACAGCAACACAAAATGCACAGAAACAAATCACTAGTTATAACCAAAGAAAAATAATTCACGTACTCACATATTTTCCCCCAGAAAAACAATGTGCTCTTTTCAAAATTAAGGTTAACATAATATGTTATCATTGAAAAGTTTCACCATGATTTTCATAACTTTACCTGATATAAAAAGGCCATTAGTGGAAAGTAGAAAATTAAATAGCTTTGATAAGAATAATTATTTAGTGTTTTCACCTGTTTTTCAAGCACTTCAAAGTCAAATGTTAATTAAAATAGTTAAGTCAATATAAAGAACATTTTTAAGTTAAATTTATCCTTTGCAGCTGTCCTTGCCTTGAATTGTTTCAAGATATATTGAGAGCTCTCATATGAGAATCATTAAGGATAGTTTAAAACAGATTTTCACAGCAAGAGGTATTAACATTTTAGTAAAATTTTAATGGGGGATTTTCACATGAGGAGAACTGAACAGCAAGAATGTTTAAAAATGAAACTATTAATTAACCAACAAGTTGTTGTTGTTCTCATGTTTCTCAGTGACTTTCCCCTTTTTGTAGACACAGCAACAAGGTCAAAATAGCCCTTTACTACCCTAGCTGGTTTGGCTCAGTAGATATAGAGCTCAGTAGATATGGAGCTTCAAACCTATGAAGGCTCCCAGGTTTGATTTGATTCGCTCCAACCGATGTTTCTATCTCTCTTTTCTCCCCCTCCCTTCCACTCTCTCTAAAAATCAATGGAAAAGTATCCTTGGGTGAGGAGCAACAACGGCAACAACAACAAAAATAGCCCTTTATTTATCTCACATTCTCTTTCTTTCAGTGTCCCAGTTTCTAAATATGATTTTGCTAAAAGATGGAACTGAGGAATACCAGTTAGACCATGGAGAATTTTTTAATTATCAAAATACATTTGGGCAAGAGCCAAATGAATAAGCACAATTATGAAAATCTTAGCATTAGAAAAAGACCTTTACATATATTCTGAAACATCTTCGGGTACTTCACACCATGGCAGTATTTCTTTAGTTCTGAAAATAATTGTATAGAATGAATACATGTTAAGAATGCAATTAACATCAGAAACATATCTAGTCAGTAATGAATCAAATCCAACTTTTTTCAAGTGCGAGAAATAAAACTCTGTAATTTGATAAAGGTAAACATCTTTTCAAACAATATGTTCTTTCCAATCACATTTACTCAAATGCAAAATACACTATTAATTCTAAAATATTCATTAAATTGAACAAAAACATAAGCCAGTGATCTGAATCATAAGTACCAAAATTCACTTTTGTCTAAATAAAACTTTCTACTAAGAGATAATAAAAAGAAAAACATATTTGTTATATTTTCCCCCAAATCTCTAGCAGGGCCAAAAAACTGGACTTGCATAGTGTACAACAAGCACAAATGTCTTTACTCACATGGCCAAGTTGAGTGAGTGAAGCCATTACTGCTGGAGCACCAGGGGCCAGACAGCATTGGGTGCACCACTGACAGAGCACTGGGATTTTGCTCTTAGGAGCACTCACTGCCTCTAGGTTTCTAGAGACTGGGCAAAACTGCCGTCACTGCTTTGACCCCTGCCCAGATGGTTTCTACCATGTTTCTCTGGGAGTGTCATTTGATCAGCAAAGTCTAAGGCCAAATCCTAGCTACACTGAACCTGGGGTCTGAGTACTATACCTGGACATAGCAGCTTCTATAAGTGGGAAGTTAGCACTGCCTCCCCACAGTGGAGGATTCCCCAAATTAGGAAAGCAAGTTTAGATCCTGAGTGACCAAAGCACAATGACAAGTGGCACCACAGTTTACTCCGTCAGCTACCCAGCATGCAGTGTTCTCCCCATACCTAATTTTGTGTAGCATTCCTTAGTTCTTACTTTACACCAGGCATTTTTCTAAGCATTTCACATATATTTAGTCATTTAATGCTCACCAAGCCTTACAATCCAAGTACTATATGCTTCCTATTTTACCAGAGAGAAAACTGATGCAAAGAAAGATTAAATCACTTTCTCAAGGTCCCAGTCCCTATATTATAGCACATTCGTATGTGATTCAAGGCAGTTAGTTGTTCCTTAAACAACCAAAACCAAACTGTCGCTACAAAAGGTATGAAATAGACTAACATGTTTATGTTTCCCCAAAGTTTGTAAGTTGAAATTCTAATCCCCAAGGTGATGGTATTAGAAAGTGAGGCCGTTAGAAAGTAATTAGGACATGAGGGCAGAGTCCTCATAAAAGAGGCCCAAGAGAGCACCCTGGCCCCTTCCTCCATGTGAGTGCACAGTGAGAAGACATCCAGCTCTGAGAAAGCTGGCTCTCACTGGACACCAAACCTGACAGTGCCTCCCTCTTCCAGCCCCCAGATCCGTAAGAAATAAATTGTTGCTGTTTCTAAGTCACCCAGGTAAATGATCATTTGTTCTGGCCGCCCAAATGGATGAAGACATTTGGTTGACATTTGGAAGACATTTTGGTTGACAAAGCAACCAAAAGTTCTTATCACTTACTTTATCCAGCTCTAAAGGCGTAAGGTCTCTGTAGTGGTCCTTGTTCCTCTTTTGTATCACAACCCTCTCTCAATATTTTAACTGGTAAATTTAATAACCCAGGCACCCCATAATTTTAATGATTACCAATACATCTGAAAAATACTTAGGAGTGTAGAAGAAAATTAGTGAAAATATGCAAATGCATATAGCACAATGAGGAAAATGATATGGATTGATGCTGTAGGCTGTTTTCTACATCTAATCATAAGGCCACAATGAGTATTAAAGACTTCCTTTCTCTACCTCCCATTGATCTTCCCTGTTCTCTCAGCCAGTTCCTGTACTTACTAGGGCCCTCTAAGAAGTCAGATGAAGGATCTAAACTTAGTGGTTCTGACTAGTTAAGGTTTCTCTAATTGCTTTTACCACTGGCCATTGGACATAGCAGTACAAAGAACACACCTCCACCCCCTAGGGATTCTACTTCTCTCTACCTCAGGTGTGTAATAGCAACCTTATCCAAGTGAATAATGTAACCCCATTTTTCCTTTTCCCCAATGTAAATAGGGCACCTGAAATGGTTCGTTGCTATTTTACTTTTCAATTCAGTGTAATCATTATTTTATCCCCTACAAGAAACTTTCCTCCTTTGAGTACTAAGATCTTTCTTTTTGATATATTTTTATTGATTTCAGAGAGGAAATGAGAGAGAAAGAGAAAGAGAGAGAAAGAAAGAGAAAGAGAGAGAGAGAGAGAGAGAGAGAGAGAGAGAGAGAGAAACATCAATGGTGAAAGAGAATCATTGATCGGCTGCCTCCTGCACAACCCCCACTGGGACCTGGGCATGTGCCCTTGACCGGAATCAAACTAAGTAACCTTCAGTCTGCAGGCCAATGCTCTATCAACTGAGCCAAAAAAGCTAGGATGAATACTAAGATCTTTCAGTTAACAAACCCTAGAGTTGCTATATGAAAGCTTTATTAGGTGGAATAGTGATAAAGAGGTACTACTCCCACTTTCTCCCATTGCTTTCCAGATCTATGGAATATAACTACAAAAGAAGCTCCATCATACGTTGATCAAATACTTCCATGCACCTCATAAAAACATACCTGAACCTCACATGATCAGCTCTCAGTTGCCATAGTCACTGTGCCTTCAGTGAGACACACTTGTCCATAAATCAATCTGCTTCTGGGTGATGGAGTTAATAGAAAAACCAGTGGTTTACATGGAAATTAGCCAATTCATTCCCTTACTTCTTTTGCTAAAAGATGAGTTATTTGGTGGAAGGTAATATTGTGTGGGATACTTTGACTGTGTATAGAGCATTCACTATGTCCATGAGAGTGCTAGCTGAAGCATGATGGGCAAAGAAGACATATCAAAACATTGTATTCCAGTTAGGAAAACTGCAGCCTTCTACATGACAGAGTCCACTGTAAACACCTTTCACTAGGTGGCTGGCTATATTGGGGTTCAGGGACAGGCATTATGGTAGGCAAATTGGCCACTCGGTAGGCCAAATTTAATGAGAGAGATTTTATATTATTTCTGCCACCATGACTGTCATTTTATAATAACCCATTGAGCAAGCACTAGGGAGACTGGGGAAATAACCCACACTGGATAAACGTAATTCTATCAATCTGGATGTCAAAATTTTATAAAAATGATCCAATTTGAGTGAGAAGATAAAACATATGCATGCTTAGCAAATATCTTCATTTGTTCATTCAAATATACATTGCAAGCCTCCCATGGCAGGCATTGCACTAGAGGGCAGAAATAGAACAATAAGCCCTGTCCGGTGTGACTCAGTTGGTTGGAGCATTGTCTTATACATCAAAAGGTGGCAGATTTGATTCTTTATCAGGGCATGTACCCAGCTTGTGAGTTTGATCCTGGTCTCCTGGCATGTGCAGGAGGCAGCCAATCAATGTTTTTTTCTCATATCAATGTTTCTCTCTCTCTCTCTCTCTCTCTCTCTCTTTCTGTCTCTTTCCTACTTCATCTCTCCAAAAATAATCAATAAAAGTCAATCACTCAATCAATAAATTAAAGGAAACAACAAAAAAAGAAAGTAGAAGAATATACATTTACTCTTACTGCTTTTAAGAGGTTCACAATATGTGGAAAAACAAACAAACAAATTATCAATAAAACAAAAAGTGAGGAATATAAAAGAACCTCTATTGTTATTATAAGGGATGATAATTTTTCTATGATTATTGAAACCCTATCCTGCCAAGAATGATTTTGGAAGAATATTCATATGGCACACAAACATTCTCATACTTGGTACCCATTCTGAGAGATCCATGCAGAAATTTCTTATTCAAACTTCCTTTTCACCAATTTTCCATTCTTATTCTTTCAAACTCTGATCACCCAGACAAACCATTAGCCACTACCCATGAATAAATAATGATCCGCACCTCAGGCCATATATCCTTCCTGGTGAGGTGGACAATAAGATATACAGCTTGAGTTTCAGCCAATTAAAAGGAATTTCTTTTATCAGTGTCTTTCAGGGTAACCTCTAAGTGAGCGTATAATACTGCAGCAGTCCACAGTTTGCATGGTGTCAGCACATCACAGCCATCCATAAACCTGGCTCATTTTTTGTTCTTTAGTTAGCTGGTCATCAGGAATCTTTGGTATGTCAAAGGTGTCATTTAAAAGAAAAATGACAGTGCAATCAAAATGGGCATATTGGGAGTGTGAATCATCTGCTCACACAATTACTTATGCCTACAGGACTGTTCAAGTCCAATCTTGTGAACACTACTTCCACTGAATGATGGAATGCTGTCCAAGTTTATGACTTAGTGGGTCAAATAACACCTAGCTCATGATGACTAGTTTGGATCATATAGGTATTCAATGTCTATGGTCAGGTTTTCAGTCTCTATGGGAGCCCAGATAAGCAAGCTAAGAGCTGTTTCTCAAAGGACAAAGGTGACTTGCCAAAGAAAACATAGCTTTAGTATAAAACCCTTTAGGTCTGCATTGTGCTTCTCCTCACTACAAAAGGCTCATCCCAACATCGATCCTTCATTCCAACTTACCATACATACATTTCATGGATGCCCATAGATCTAGTGGGTCATATGTTCCACATGATATAGCTACTTGCCTTGAAGTCATCACTTGCTCTGGACTACTTTTAATTTTTTTCCCCTCTCAGCCTTAGAACTTGGGCTCTGCTGATATAGGGATTCCCAATGGAGGAATAATTCTATCATTGACCTAATAATTCGATCAATGTATTCCATCTCTTAGTATTATCTGGGCTTTAACTGCCTTTAGTTGCAACCAAACCAGAAACCAATTCCAGATTTCCTGAGCTTCCTGGAACATGTTGCTGCAACTAATCTTTGCTAGAGTAATTCTAATGTCTATATGAGTTAACATTCTTAGATGCAAGTAATAGAAACCAACTTTGGCTAGTTAAGCATAAAACAAGTTTATTAAAAGATGTTGAACAAATCTCTGAAACCTCCAAAAGTTCAGAGATTCTGGCTTTAAAAAATATGTAGCAAAAATGTTTCTTTCCCCACAGAATTGGTCCAGTGATGAACCCACTACTACTGTCAATGTTATTGCCTCTGCTACTGGAAACAAACAGAAATTTACACACCCTACACTGAACTGACTAACACACCTGCCTCTAGAAATAGAATTCCTTCATGTCATAAATAACTCATAAATGCCTACCATATGCCAGGTAATGTTTTCAGTACTGAAAACAGCAGTGGGAAGAAGAGAAATACCTGCTTTTATGGAACTTCCAGTGTAATGAATAGAGGGAAATAAGAAGCAGTTTAATAAAATATATAGTATTATATTGAATAAAATAGTTTATATATAATAAAGTATTAGATATGATACTTAATAAAATGTCATAGCATTCATTGCTTATAATTGCTAGGGAGAGAAAAAAAAAACAGAGGAAAAGAGATTGTCAAAGTAAGAGAAAAATTGCCATTTTCAATGACCAGTAAAAGTCTTCCTGAAAAGGTGACTTTTGAGTAAAAACCCACAAAGAAGATGAGACAGAAGGAAGGCATACCACTGTCTGGGTAAGAGCATTTCAGGGAGACATAACATCAAGTGCAATGGCTCTGAGTTCTGAGCAGACCTGGGATGTTCAAAGGACAGAAAGTAGGCCAGTGTGACTGAAAGAAGATAAGCAATGAAGGTGAGATCAGATCATGTAGGGCCCTGTAGACTAAGGACAAGACTTTAGGTTTCACTCTGAATAAGATGGAAAATCATTGGAGCATTTTGAGCAGAGTAGTGGCCTGATCTCACGTATTCTAACAGGGTAACTGGCTGCTACATAGGCAGCCCAAAAGAATGACAAATGCATGCATTCGTTTATTCAGCAAATACTTTTTGAGTACCTAATATTCCAGACATATTTTGGGATGCTGGAGTACATCGGCAAACAAGCCAAATGGAAATGTTTGCATTCCATTTGTTTATAACATAATAGCAGAAAACAGAATGTAAACAAGCAAATAAATAGATAATATAATAGAGGCTAGTAACTGTTCTGAAGAAATTAAGACAGGATTAAGGGCATATTGCATGGCATGGATGAGAACTACTTTTTTAGCTAAGGTGGTCAGGCAATTCCTCTCTGATAGGGAGACATTTGATCAGAGATATGAATGAGGTAACAGGATAAGCCATGAGGTTGTGGGGGAGGGGGCAGAGGGAGAATATTCTGAGAAAATTGCACAGTAAGTCCAAACACCCTGATATGGTAGCATGATTGATATATTCAAATTGGCTAGAACAGAGTGAAAGAAGAGAGCAATTTCAAATAAGGGCCGAGATGCACAAAAATGCCAGATCATATGCTGCCTTGTCATTGCAGTAACTTTGGATTTTATTTTGAGTGAGATGGGAAGCCATTTAAAGGTTTTGAGCAGACAAGTAGCATCATTTGCTGTACTGTTAAATCAGCAGCTGAGTGAGGAATACACTAATGAAGCGTACTCAGATGCTATGTCTCTACCACAGCTGAACACTAAGCAGCCAGCATCTCACCTGAGGATGGGTTTTAAAAGTTTGTATGCATCCAAAACTGTCCATCACAATCTGCATTCTCTCAGATCAACAAGATGTTCAGATCGGGAAGGCCCAAGATCACTCTGTCATTATTTGGAGGCGGTACATTCGGGATCAAGTGCTAACAGAAGCAGGAGTCACCTAAAAGCTGCATGAGCAGGTGGTCCATACCCACAAATCACCTCCCACCATCACACCAGTCCTTCCTTTAAGTTCACACGATGGTCAAATGGGAGAGGAACATTATGATCAGCTGATTAAAAAAAATAAAGGCTGAGCTTAGTTCGTGGCTACACCAGTTTAGCATACGGGTGGAAGCTTAAATGAACGCTGCCTACACTAGAACTCTAGTCAAGGATAGCTTTGAAAGTCATGAAGAGAAATCCTCTCTTGGTACCAGATTATTCACTTCATGAAAAAAGAGAAGTGAACCAGCTTTCAAATATATATGGACTCATGAGCAGTGGAAAATGCCTTGACTGAGGGTCAAGGGCCTAGAAATAAAAAGATTGAAAGATCAAAGATAAGGAGGGCTGTGAAAGAAAAATAGTTAATGGACTTATGAAAATTTGCATAAAATGTGAAGTTATTTATTTGGTATTTTAACACCTGCCAGAGGGCATTCAACATGGAAGAGGCATTCCATAGCAAAAGAGAAAGTATGACTAGACCATTTATGTTACTCCAGTCTGGTACAATGGACACATGAATGGAGAAGTTCTATTTGCAAGATGGATGCCAAGCATGGACTAAATATCATGGACTTTCACTAACCAAGGCTGATCTAGTTAGTGTTGCTGCTGAATGTACAACCAACCAGCTAGCAGCAGAGACTAAATCTGGGTCACCATTATGGGACCTTCCATGAAAGAGAACAATCAGCCGCCTGATGGCAAAGGGATTACATAAACGCCCTTGTGAGGGAGGAAGAAATTTTCCTCTTCTCTCAAGATTCTTCTGGCTGGTCTAATAATCACATAGACAAGAGACAGGTTAGCAAGAGAATGCAACCAAATTTAATACATGCATACATGTGGAAACCTGCATATATGAGAGAGTCAGAGACCGCACATGCATGAGAGGTTTGGAGACAGGGAACATGGGTATATAAAACTATCTAAACTGGAGATGAGGTAAGGTGCCTCGGAGGCTTCAAAGGGTCACTGCAGAATGATGAGAAGAGTAAATGTTTGGTATATAGAAATTTGTGCTGCTCTGCAAAACAGGTCTAAAGAAGGGTTCTCTGATAATCTCCCATTATGAGCAAGCTTCCTAATTCAAGTTTTTCCAGGCAGTCAAGGAAGTGGCAGAAGATTCTGAGCCTGCAGCTAAAGTTGCCCTTTGCTCAGAACAATCTGAATATCACAGAAGCACAATTTAGGATGACTAGCTCTGAACCCCCTCACACTCCTGGAAAGAGAAGTAATTCTTGAAGATTAGGATGTACTTACATCCTAGGAATAGGCTTGCCTTTATTGCTTTGGCCAACATGACTATCTGAGAACTTACAGAATTGCTGCAAGTGGCTGCACCAACAGGATACCACATAGTACAGTGGCAGATCAAGGGCCCAACCTTACAAACAAAGGTTAGCAGTGAGCCCATATCCACAGTATCCACTGATCCTATAGCAAACTGCACAGTCTAAATGCTGCTGGCATTTGGAAGGAATAGCTATCAATGAATCAATTAAGGCACCAGCTGGAGACCCTAGGATATGGTATATAACTTAAATCAATGACCATTTGGAGAAACAAGATGGCGGCATAGGGTAGACACCGCATATGCAGCTGTGAACAACTATTTCAGAAAAACCACGAAAAGAACACACGGACACCACACGCACCCACAGGACGGCTGGCTGAGTGAAAATCCTACAACCAGAGAAGAGTCTGAGACTCAGAGCAGCAGCGGAAGCAAAGTACAGAGGTACGGAGGCACGCGC
>PVJC01043092.1:0-14681 GCA_004026665.1 Murina feae
GGACTGACAATTTTTGGGGGTTAAGGGTGTTGGGGATGCGTGAAGAGACTGGACAATAATTGTACACCTATGGATGAGGACAATGGGGGGGGCAAGGTCAGAGGTTGGGGTGGGAATTGGGAGGAGGGGAGCTATGGGGGAAAAAAGAGGAACAACTGTAATAATCTGAACAATAAAAATAAATTAAAAAAATAAAAAATAAAAATAAAAATAAAAGTAAAAAAAAAAAAAAAAAAAAAAAAAAAAAAAAAAAAAAAACCTGAATAGGCCAATAACAACGGATGAAATAGAAGCAGTAATAAAATAAAAAAACTCCCACCAAACAAAAGCCCAGGTCCCAACTGCTTCACAGCGGACTTTTTCCAAACACTAAAGAAGAACTAACACCTATACTCCTCAAGCTATTTCAGAAAATCCAAGAGGAAGGAACACTTCCAGACTCTTTTTATGAGGCCAGCATTATCCTAATTCCAAAACCAGATAAAGATACTACAAGGAAAGAGAATTATAACCCAATATCCCTAATGAACATAGATGCTAAAGTCATCAACAAAATATTAGCAAACTGCATCCAGCAATATATTAAAAACATCATACACCATGATCAAGTGGGATTTTTTTTCCAGGGATGCAAGGCTAGTACAATATGTATAAATCAATAAATGTGATACATCACATAAACAAAAGGCAAAAATCACATGATCATATTAATAGATGCAGAAAAGGCATTTGACAAAATCCAACACCTATTTTTGATAAAAATTCTCAGCAAAGTTGGAATAGAGGAAGCATATCTCAACATGATAAAGGCCATATATGTCAAACTTACAGCCAACATAATATTCAGAGGGCAAAAACAAAAACCATTGCCCTTAAAAACAGGAATAAGGCACGGATGCCCACTTTCACCACTACTGTTCAACATAATATTGGAAGTGCTAGCTATAGCAATTAGACAAGAATACGAAATAAAAGGCAACCAAATTGGAAAAGAAGTAAAACTGTCATTATTTGCAAATGACATGATATTGTACATAGAAAACCACAAAGACTCCATCAAAAAACTACTAGACTTAATAAATAAATTTAGCAAGGTAGCAGGATACAAAATTAACACCCAGAAATCTATGGCTTTTTTATACACTAATAATGAACTCACAGAAAAAGAAACTTAAAAAAAAACACCCCATTTACTATTGCAACAAAAAATTATGATATCTAGGGATAAACTTAACTAAGGAGGTAAAAGACGTATACTCGGAAAACTACAGGACGTTAAAAAAAGAGATAGAGGAAGACATAAACAAATGGAAGAATATACCATATTCATGGGTTGGTAGAATCAACATCATTAAAATGTCCATACTACCCAAAGCAATCTTTAGAGTCAATGCAATTCCCATTAAGATACCAATGGAATATTTCACAGACCTAGAAACAAACTCTCCAAAAATTCATCTGGAATAATAATAATAATAATAATAATAATAATAATAATACCACGAATAGCTGCAGCAATCCTGAGAAAGAAGAACAAAGTTGGAGGGATCACAATAACAGATATCAAGCTATATTACAAAGCCACTATTCTCAGAACTGCCTGGTACTGGCACAAAAACAGACGTACAGATCGGTGGAACAGAAGAGAGAACCCAAGCGATTATGCTCAATATTTGACAAAGGAGGCAAGAGCATACGATAGAGTCAAGACAGTCCCTTCAATAAATGGTGCTGGGAAAATTGGACAGATACAGGCAAAAAATTGAAACTAGACCACTAAATTACATCATACACAAAAATAAACTCAAAATGGATAAAGGACTTAAACAAAGATAGGAAACCATAAAAATCTTAGAAAAAATCCATAGGCAGCAAAATATCAGACATATGTTGTAGCAATATCTTTACTGATACAATTCCTAGGACAATGGAAACTAAGGAGAAAATAAACAAGTGGGACTACATTAAATTAAAAAATTTCACAGCAAAAGAAACCATCAACAAAACAAGAAAGCTCACTGCATGGGAGAACATATTTGTCAATGTTATCTCTGATAAGGGTCTAATCTTCAAAATTTACAGGGAACTCATACAACTTAACAAAAGGAAGGTAAACAATCCAAAAAAAAAAAAAATAGGCAAAGGACCTAACTAGAAACTTTTTGAGAGGACATTCAGAAAGCCAAGAGATATATGAAAACATGTTCAAAGTCACTAATCATTTGAGAGATGCAAATCAAAACGACAATGAGGTACCATCTCACACCTGTAAGAATGGCTATCATCAACAGATCAACAAACAACAAGTGTTGGAGAGGATGTGGAGAAAAAGGGATCCTCTTGCACTGCTGGTAGGAATGCAAACTGGTGCAGCCACTGTGGAAAACAGTATGGAGTTTCCTCAAAAAATTAAAAGTGGAACTCCCATTAACCCAGTAATTTCACTTTTAGGAATATATTCCAAGAAATCAGAAACACCAGTCAGAAAGGATATATGCACCCCTATATTCATAGCAGCACAATTTACAATAGCTAAGATTTGGAAACAACCTAAGTACCCATCAGCAGATGAGTGGATTGAAAAACTGGTACATCTTCACAATAGAATACTACACTGCTATAAAAAAGAAGGCACTCTTACCATTTGCAACAGCATGGGTGGACCTGGAGAGCATCATGCTAAGTGAAATAAGCCAGTCAGTGAAAGATAAATATCACATGCTCTCACTCATTTGTGGAATATAATGAACAACATAAACTGATGAACAAAAATAGAGCCCATAGGGAAAAAATATTTTAGAATCAAATAGAAGCAATCCTATTATTTGCAGATTTTTAATATTTCCTACAACTTTTGTGATATCATACTGTGTTAAGTTTGGTAATATTATTATACCTAAAATCCTTTTTTTCTTGAAATATTAATGTTTGTTGCATGTAATATTATTATATTTAAGATAGTTTTTTTCTTGAATAATTGCATGTAACATATTTAAGATCATTTTTCTTGAAATGTTAATGTTTATTGCATGAAACATTTTCAAAAATATATTTTATTGATTTTTTTACAGAGAGGAAGGGAGAGGGATAGAGAGTCAGAAACATCGATGAGAGAGAAACATCTATCAGCTGCCTCCCGCACACCTCCCACTGGAGATGTTCCCTCAACCAAGGTACATGCCCTTGACCAGAATCGAACCTGGTACCCTTCAGTCCACAGGCCGATGCTCTATCCACTGAGCCAAACCGGTTAGGGCGCAAGAAACATTTTTATATTTAAAATCATTTTTCTTGGAAAAAGATAAATTTTCACTTCTAAAAAAAAAGTAAGTAAGTACAGATTTTAATCAGTAATATACTCTTGCAATAGGGAGAAGTGTAAACTGAACTCAACTTCAGTTTGCACAGAGTTGACTGGTGTTTTAAAAGGAGAGTGAGGGAGTATGGTGTGGAGCAAATAGGGGCTCCGTAGAGTCAGGGAAGTGAAAAATCTCAAAAAGGGGATGGGAACTAGTCCAGGTGAAATTCATCTGGGTTTGGTAACTAGCACTCATCAAAGTAAGGCTCCTATCTCCACAGAGGCTGGAAGACAGGGCCCCTATTTTCAGGTGTCAGGGTGGAACAACCAATTAAGTTCTTGTGGCAATCTTGATTTTCTTAGGCAGGTACTTTAAGGGGGGGCTGGGGTTGTTCTATGGATGTGATCTTGAGCTGTTTCTAAAGATGTCTTAAAAGAAAAATATTTTCAGATGTCTAAAGTTTTTTTCTCCTCCATTGGTTTATGAATTCTTTATACATTCTGGGTACAGGTCTTCTATTAGTTGTGTTACAGATATTTTCTTTATTCTGTGGCTGGCCCTTTTACCTTCTGAATATTGTATTTTGATGAAAAAAGATAGAAGTTCTTAATTTTAAGGATTAAATTTGTCAATATTTTCTTTTATGGTTAATGCTTATGTTTTTTTTAAAAAAAATAGACTTTGTTTTTTAGGTTTTATGTTCAGTTTTAGCACAGCAAAATTGAAAAGAAAATAGAGAGTTTCTATATATTCTCTGCCCCCAGATACCTCCCCAGCTATCAACATCCAGTACCATCATGGTATATATAACTGATAAAGCTACTTTGACCCATCATTATCATCCAAAGTCCATAGTTTACATTAGGGTTCACTCTTAGTGTTGTACATTCTGTGGGGTTGGACAAATATGTAATGACATATATCCATCATTCTAGCATTATACAGAGTAGTTTCACTACTTTTACTAGTACAATCCTCTCTTCCCACTAACCCCTGGAAATCACTGGTCCTTTTACTGTCTCCACAGTTGTGTCTTTTTAGGAATGTCATATAGTCAGAATCATACAATATGTAGCCTTTTCAGATTGGCTTCTTTCACTTGTATATGCAGTTAACTTTCCTCTGTCTTTTCATGGCTTGGTAGCAGCTCTCTTTTTAGCACTGCATAATATTCCGTTGTCTGGATCTACCATAGTTTATTTATCTATTCACTACTTAAGAACATCTTGATTGCATCTAAGTTTTGGCAATTCTGAATAAAGCTGCTATAAACATCTGTGTGTAGGCTTTTGTGTGGGGAAATACAGAGGTAAAATAAAAGGAATATAATTGCTGATAAGGACGTGGTTAGTTTTGTTAGAAACTGCCAAACTGTCTGCCAAAATGGTCGTTCCATTTTGCCATCCCATCAGCAATGAATGAGAGTGCCCGTTCCACATCCTCATCAGCCTTTGGTGTTGTCCATGTTTGGGATTTTTGACATTCTAATAGGTGTGAAGTGGTATTTCAGTGTTGTTTTAATTTTCCATTCCCTCCTGACATATGATGTTTAACATCTTTTCATATGCTTATTTGTCATCTGTATAGCTTTTTTGGTAAGGTGCCTGTTTATATCTTTTGCCCATTTTTTAATTGGGTTGTTTGTTTTCTTATTGTTGAACATTAGGAACTCTGTATTTTGGATAACAGTCTTATGTAGCATTTATGCAAAAGGCTTAATTTCTGTTCCATGTTCCCCTAACTTTGAGGAGCATCAATAATGTACCTTTTGTCCTTGCAGGAGCATTAGAACCTTAGCTCCTAGGTTCTAGGGTCTAAAATCTCATAGGAGCATTTAGAATGCACTCACTCTGGCTTTGATTTCTCCCCTTATTTTTTTTTGGGGGGGGGAACTCAGAGAAAACTGCCCCTAAATGAAGATACAAAGTCTCACTACCCTTAAGGGGATGTGTGGCTGTGATGGGGCCAGTGAGTCTTGGTGTGGGCAGCTCAGAATAGTGGAACAACACCTTGAGTTTTAAGCTGACAGTAGCTATCACTTAAAGGCCAAACAAATATATGATGATGGTGTGAATTTTCTAAGTAGTTTGGTCATGTGCTCTTTTGCAAATGCAGTTATTAATTAAATACTCTTCCTTTTCAGATGTGCGTTCCAAACAGGAGTATGATGAAAGCCATGTGATTACAGCCCGTCGAGTGAAGAAGGTATCCTGGGAGAGTCAGAATCTGGGGCAGGCTGGCTGTCTTACAGAGGATGGGAAGAGTGAGAAATTTTATCCTAGATCCAGGAGGTGGCATCTACTGTTGGGACACTTCTACATCCAACATGAGGGTCTCCCGCACGTCTCACATACTCCTGAGGGTGCCCCTCCCACCACCATGGTCAACAGCTTCATCAAACAAAAATTGATTTAATGCCTTTATGTGCCAGGCACTGTTCCAGACCCTGGCAATAGAACAAAATACAAGATGCCCTTAATTCATCGTCCCTGCCCTCTCAGAGCTTTTGTTCTACTTAGGGAACAGAACATAGGAGAGTCTGTTCCATATGCATTTATTTTTCCAGGATAAGCTTGCTGCCTACCGTGCTTTCCCAAACCCACTCCATCTTTATCTGTTTTCTTGGTGTGTTTTTCTGTTTGTTTTTCCCCCCTTAGACTTTCAACTCTCTGGCTCCATTCCTCTAGTTCAAAATCCCCTGCGTTTCCTTCTTTGCTTTTTGTAGCCTATTCAGAGCCCCTTCATGATGCATGGCTTTCAGTTTTCAACTCAGCTCTCAAGTCGGCATATCCTTTTGATTCTGGCAGCACCTGCACATCTGGAAAAGAGCCATTCTCTCTATCTCAGCCCTTCAGAACCCCTTAGGCAGACTGCCACTTCTTGCCTCCCTTCACCAATGTTTTTGCCAGCAGACTGCAGCCTTTAGAGAACTCCAAGCCCCAGCAGGACACAGAGCCTCTCTACCTGATGCACCTCCCTCTCCAGCCTTATCTCCAGCTTGCTTCTCTCACCTGACACCTCAACAGCATCACCCTGCTGCGTTTTTTGGTTCTAAGATGCCCATACCCCCAGCCTCCCATATTTTCACATTTCTAAAATTGGAATGTATCCTACAATTGATTTGCCTCAAAAACACATCTATTATTTTCTGCCTGGCATTCCCCCCTTATTGAGAGGGAACTTCTTCTTTCCCTGCTCAAACCAAGGGGGTCTAGAGGTGCTCAGTGCAATAGTATCCAAACCCTGGCCACAAATCAGTCAAGGATAAAAACTGAACTTCTTAGAATTGGGATTAAAGAAGGCAGCTCTTTCTATTTTGGTAGTGAAGTTTGGAGGATGGGAGTCTGAGCATCGCTATCGCTGGTAGCCATGACTTGGGCCTCAGGAAAAGTTGGCTGAGAAGGTGAAGTTGGTGTGCAGGGGAAGCAGAGTGGAGCCTGAGAGGGAGGTCTGGGCTTTAGAGCCCTGGTTCAGGTTTTCATCGGAACCAGTTGCTCCCTACCCCACCTGAAGTATTGTTATATGAAAATAATTCCCTCTTTTTATGTACACTCCTGATCGCAACTGTTGTTAAATTGGTGGTGCATGTTACAACCAGTGGTCTCGTAAGATCTAGGAAATAGAGTCCATGTGGATCCCTGAACATGCTGCTGTCTCTGAGCCCAGAATGGGGATGTGCTTTGTTCATTCTTGCATCCTGGATGCTCTCTCTGGTTCCTGACATCAGGTCGGTACTCAGTAGCTATTTGTTGACTAAAGAGAATGATGGGAAGCTGTTCCTTCTGCCTCAAACACCCCTCCAGTCCTTGTCCATCTGTCAAATTTCCACTTGCCTTTGTAACCTCATCTCAAATACCTGCTGCCCTGTACGCCTTTCTGAGTCCTCCAGACCAACTCAGGCCATTTCCCTTAAAAAAAATGTTTATCGAACCATGAACCAAGAGGTCACTGGTTCAATTAAGGTCAAAGCATGTGCCTGGGTTGTGGGCTCAATCCCCAGTAGGGGGCATGCAGAAGGTAATTGATCAATGTTTCTCTCTCATCAATGTTTCTGTCTCTCTCCCTCTTCCTTCCTCTCTCTCTAAAAAAATCAATAATTAAAAAAATCAATATTTAAAAAAATCTCTGTATTCCAGAACCTACTGTGTAAGTGCAAAGTAGGTCCTGAACGAATGTTTATGGAATAACTGAATGAATGTCCAGCCACACCTCTCCCTGCTCTCCCATTTGCTCCACTTTTCCCTTTGCTCATGCTCTTTTCCACACCCAGAACCCCCCTTTCCTCATTATCACCTGAATGAATCCTGCTCATAATCTAAGCACCAACGGTCTGCTAATTCCTGTAGACAAATATGATTTCTCCCCTTCAAGTCCCAGAGAACTTCCCTGGCCTGTACTCATATGGGCCTTATCTCTCCGCTTTGTAGAGTAGATGTGTACTAGTCCTAGCCCACATGTAGGTCCTCTGTCAGGGCCTCTGTGTCAACCAGACAGGTCCCAAGGGACAGGGTAAGACTTAGGTTCCCCTGAGTTAGTGGGGACTTTCAGGAAGCATTGAGAACAAATGAGGACTAACCTCTGGGCCGGTGCCCTGCCAGGTCTCTGGAGCTCTGGAATACCCTTTGTGATCCTAGGCAAGTCTGCGAGAGCTCATTCCCTTGTGGGCAGAAGGCACCCGTTGTTCCTGCCCTTGTGTCCACTATGATGGTGACTCAACCACTTCCTAACTACTCCTCATGAACTCATGGACCTGTTTGCCCATTTCTTCCTTTAATCATATTTATGGCCTAACATGCCAGGCATTGTTCTAAAAATTCAGGATACATCAGTGTTCCTGCTTTCCCAGAGGATTATATTTGAGCTTACAGTTGGCCTCATTTTTTCTGCTTGCTTATGACTTCTGTTTATTCAAATGTTCTTATGAGGGATTTTGGCTTTGGCCCCTATCAACAACCACTTGCCCCCAGAGATAGGATGTGTTAGTTCAGTTGGTGAGTCAGTAGGCAGGCTGTTCTTTAGCCAGGCACTTATTTCTGGTCCAGTCAGCTGTGCTCAGCTTTTCATAGCAAGGGATGCAGGTGTGGAAGACAATTGGGATTTAGTAGACACTCCAGTCAACTCCCAGTGCTCTGTGCCCATGTGCAGTCAGGAAAGCAGGCACAGTCCCACCTCCAGCTCCTCCTCGTGCTGGTGTGCAGGGAATATTTGTTCATCTGAACCTACCTGCCAACAGACTTCTCTTGTGGTTTCTTTAGAAGGAAGATGAATATCTTATCCCGGAGTCTGTGGATCTAGAGTGTGTGAAGTACTGTGTGGTGTATGACAGCAATTCCAGCGGCCTGGACCTAATCCTAAAAGATGACAGTGACGGCTCTGGCACTAGTAAAAGCGGTAGGTTTTACACTAGCCATAAGAATAAGTTCACAGTTATTGAACACCTTTAATACATGCAAGGAACCATGTCAGGTGTTCTCCCTCGGTGAACTCATGCAGTCTGCAGTACATCCCTATGAGGATGGCAATATGAAGATCTGGGAAGAGCTCTGAACCTGCCACTGTTTCAGAGATGCTGGCTGAGGACATGAGGCTGCTGGGTCAGAGACAAAGGACTTTATTACTCAGAATAATAAAAGTAACCAGAATGACTTTATTTTCCCACACTGGTGCCCAAGTCCCAGTTCTCACAGAGTGACATGAAGATAGCCAGTACACTTACGTAGTGCATTGTATTTTAGAACTCTGAGCTTAGGGGGCCTGCATCTTTTATAATGGGCAGAAGCCTACCCATCTTTGGCTCCGGAGGAAAAAACAGTCTGTCTTCTAAAGCTGTTGGTTATGTAAATATTCTTGAAAAGCCACTGCCTTGTTTAAAGGACATGTCAAGATGTGGGAGACCATGGAGAGTTGTCTCCTAATAGGTAACAGCCCCATTTTACAGATGGGGAAATTAGGGCCCAGAAAGGCAAAGTAACTTGCCCAAGATCTCACACCGAGAGAGTTATCTATTGCCATATAGCAAACTACCTCCAAACTCAGTAGCTGGATGTAACACACAGTAATTATAGTTTCTGTGGGTCTAAAATTCAGGAGCAGCTTAGCTGGCAGGTGCTGGTACAGTGTCTATCCTGAGGTTGTAGTCAAGATATCAGCCAAGGTTGCTGTTGTTGGAAGGTCTAACTAGGCCAGGATGATCTCCATCTGAGATTACTCTCTCACATGGCTTTAGCCAGGAGGCCTCAGTTTCATTCTGGCTGTTGGTAAGAGACTTTAGTTCCTCACCACATATACCTCTCCATAGGACGGCTTGCATGGCCTCGTGACATGGCAGCTGGTACCTCTCCCCACCACCACCAGAGTGAGTGATCAGAAGGAGAGAGAGAAAGGGAAAGCCACATGCCTTTTATGACCTAGTCTTGGAGCTTATACACAGTCGCTTCCACCACATTCTATTCATTGGAGGGTAGTCACTGAGTATAGTCTACCCTCAAGGGGAGGGGAATTAGACTCAACCTTTTAAAGGGAGGCATTTGAAAGAATTTGGACTTTTTTAAAAAACCGCACCTAGTAAGTGGTGCGGCCAGGATTCAAATGTAGGCAGTTTGGCTCTATCCAGTCTTCTAAGGCCTAAGTAGTGATGTTGTAAAACAGTGCAAAGTCACTCAAGCCCTGAGCTGGAGCCTTAAAACATGACTGGTTCTGATGTGCTTCACTGATGTTCCACAGCAGTCTCCATCCAGCCACTGCTTTGGGCTGACCGCCTCCGGCCATTGACTTGGGGCTCTGCTGTTTGTGGCTCAGTCACTTATGTGTATGTAGGTGGGTCTATGAGCTGAGGCATTCACACAAATGGTCACTGGGTGGCACTAGGTTTCCACCTTTAATAAAGCCAGTCTTTCCAGGAGGTCCTTAGCCAGGAAATTATCTTCCCTAAGCTCTCACAGTCTGCAGTACATTCCTATGAGGGTGGGTCTGGTCTGCCAATCCTGGGATTGTAGGCTGGACCCTGAAACCCTAGGGAACAGTGCTCAATAAAAATAATCCTCTCTACATTCTATAACTGACCTCACTGTGCTCTGCAACCCCTATTCTCACTGAGTAGGTAACTACAATCACAAAACAACAGCAAAACAATGAAAACCAAAACCACGCATGCACACACCTTGCCCACCCAAGGCAACTTTTCTCTTTTATAGTGGCATCTTTCAGGTAAATTCAGTCTTTGGAGTAGAAGACCATATTAAGGTTTCTCTTACCACCCCTTTCTCCTTTCCACTGTTAAGCACCCACCTCCCTGACCCTCAAGAAATTCTGGGAAAGATTTCCTTGAGGGGGAACCTTCATCACATCCTCGAAGTGGGTGTTGATCTCTATGTAGTCCTTTTCCGCTGACCTCTGGAAGAGGTGCAGCCCAGCCTACAGGGCCTTTGGCCATGGGCTGTGCCCAAAATGTCCACGTCTAGCATAAGTCATGAGTGGTTCCCTCTACCTTGTCAGTGCATGGCGCTGGCTCCTGGGGAACTCAGCCTTGTACCTTCCTATCCAGGCTTTCCCTGACATTCCACACGTGCTCATCCCTGGGTCTGTTGCAGCTTCCAATGTTAGGTTAACCACCCCCCACCTCTGCTGCAGGAGTCTCAGAATCCTAGTGGGAAGACACCTCAGTTGGGTGTCTTCTTAGGAATCCAGGAAGTATCTTTCCTTGTCTTACTCTCTAGGATGCTCTCTCTAAGCTCTTTTTAGCATGCAAGGGGCAGCCCTCCTCTTGTATGAGCAACATTTCCTTTATGTTAAACCATCCTTCCTTTCAAACATGGGTTATAGACACCAACAATGGGCTCATGATATGTGCAGGTGGAGCTCCCTGGACCAGGACATTTACACCAACTGTGAAGAGAAGCTTTGGGAATTTGAGGATTCCTTTTCTCCTCCCTCAGCACAGTCCAATTTTCAAGACAATTGTTTGGCTAGGGACCTCAAATAATTTAACGTAAGGGTCAGGCTGAGTGATGACTCCCTTGTACCAGGTGGTTGCCCTCCTCCCCTCTTGAAGCAGTGGGTGACCCAGTTCAAGGTGTGAGAAACCTCATGTCAATGGAGAACTCAAGATTAATAGGAATAGAAATGAACAAATTAAAAAATATTTTTTTGTTAATCTTCACTGGAGGATATTTTTTCCACTGATTTTTTAAAAAAAGAGAATGGAAGGGAGTGGGAGAGACAGAGAGAGAGAGAGAGAGAGAGAGAGAGAAACATTAATGTGAGAGAGACACATTGATTGGTTGCCTTGGGCACATGCCCCGACCTACCAGGCTGGAGACTGAACCTGCAACTGAGGTATGTGCCCTTGACCTGAATCAAACCTGCGACTCTTCAGTCCACAGGCTGATGCTCCAACCACTGACCTAAACCAGCTAGGGCGAAATGAACAACTTTAATGTTTCAAAAACATTAATCCCGTTACATCCTTGCCAGATAACGTAGGCCCTGGCTTCCTGTCTGAGTCTCTAAGTATCTCCTGGAAATTGGCCTTCCTCCACCTTTGACCTCATCATCCCTGTGTGTGAATATGCCAGCTGGTTGTGTGACATTGGCAGGGGAGCAGCTGTCTGGTTTAAAGGCAGTGGTGGCCTGGAACTCTCTCCCTAACTCACCTGGACCCTCTGACCTACCCCTTCAGTCTCTTACTCAAGAGGGAGATGAGGCTGGGAGACCCTGGGAGATCCAGGGCTCTCTGGCATCTAAGTCAGGCCCCCATGGGTGGGCTTTGGCTCCTCTTTTGCCAGCTACAGGTTTTCTCCTGGCCTTGCTATTGTCTGCTGGCTCTTTTCCCAAATACAGTTTCTCCAGATGGGTCTCAAGCAGCTTTTGTCTTCAGCAGCCCCTGCTGGAATTGGCCTTCTTTCCCTGGACAAAGGTTCATTATAGCTGTCAGAGTTCATGCCCATCCCTTTCTCCTTTAGCTAACTTTGCTGCACAGTATTTCTCTTTAGTGGTCAGATCCTGGCCTGGGAATATTGTGGCTTAGTCTTAATTATACAAACTTCCTACTACATATATCTAATTTGCATATAGTCTAATAGTAAATCTATAGATCAATGAAAGCATTTTAGATTAAATTGATGTCAAAACCACAATGAGGCCCTGGCCAGTTTGGCTCAGTGGATAGAGTATCGGCCTGTGGACTGAAGGGTACTGGGTTCGATTCCAGGCAAGGCACCAACCCAGGTTGCGGGCTCAATCCCCAGTGTGGGCCTTGCAGGAGGCAGCCAATCAATGATTCTCTCTCATCAATGTTTCTTATTCTCTCTCCCTCTCCTTTCCTCTCTGAAATAAATAAAAACATATTTTTAAAAACCCACAAATCATAATGAGATAACACTTCACACCCACTAGGTTGGCTATAATAAAAAAGAATTGTTGATGAGGATGTAGAAAAATTTCAACACTCATACAAAGCTGATTGGAATGTAAAATGATGCAGTCACTATGGAAAGTTTGGCACTTTATTCAAAGGTTAGATGTAGTGTTATTACATGGTCCAGCAATTTCACTCCTAGGTATGTACCCAAGAGAAATAAAAACACGTGCACACAAAAACTTGCTCATGAATGTTCATAGCAGCATTATTTCTAATAGCCAAAAAATACAAACAACCTAAACATCCACCAATAGTTATGAATGGATAAAGAATATTATATTGTGTAGTAGAGCCACACAATATAATATTATTCACCAGTAAAAAGGAATGAAATGCTGACATGTGCTACAACATAAATGAACTTTGAAAACATTATGCCAAGTGAAAGAAGTCAGACATAATGTATGATTGCATTTATATGAAATGTCCAGAATAGGTAAATCCATAGAGAAGTTAGATTTAGCAGTTGTCTAGAGCTGAGTCTTCAGAGGGAAATGAGGAGTGAACCCCTCTCACTGGTTACAGGGTTTCTTGGGTGATGAAAATGTTCTAAAATTGTGGTGATGATTATACAACTCTGTGACTAAACTAAAAACCATTGAATTGTACACTAGCGGTACCCTGTACCAATAGGTGACTTGTATGGTACACATAATGCATCATACCATATATGATACTATATGTATTTACAGGAAAGTATTAATTTTCTTGATGGTAAGCTGCTTTTACATTTTAATTGTAACACCCATTTCTGTATTTGCTTCAGCCTCCTTGATAATTGCTTTTCAGAATAAAGTGGCCATTCGTTGAAGCTTTATACAAATGGGGAACACACAAGAGACATTCATTTCTTTGGTCTCCACTCTTAGAACTGTTGACTGGAGGAGCTGCCATTGAATGTGGCAAAGCCTTAGCCCACCTCACCCGCCACCCCGTCAAGATCCTGAGAGGGGGCTATGAGTTCTTCTCAGCCATGTACCACTTCTTCCGGACGCAGAAGATCATCTGGATGCCGCAGGTGAGGCAGGGTGCTGAGCACAGGTAGGCTCAGATGGGAGCATGGCATTCCCTTGAGGACCATGGGTTGGGGAAGAGGGTAGGAGAAAGAGGAGACAGATAACATGGAAAAGGTGGAAGAAATATTGAAGGCTGGGCTTGGGAAATGAACTTGGGGTAGCCAGGAGGTCCAGTCTAAGATTATGAATTTATAATTGTCATATTTGGAAAAAAAGCCAACATGGAATTTAAAAGATGGGGCCTATTCAGAAGGCAGGGGAATTCGGGATTGTGGGGTGTAGTCAGAGTCAGAAAGGCAGGGATGAGTGTCATGATTCAAGCTGCCTCAACTTTCTTAACTTTTGGGCCCAGAGGATACAAAAGGGTGAGAAAGCAGTCCCTGCCTTTGAGAAGTTCTTACCTAGTAGGGGAGCCAAGGGGTGTAGCCAAGAGGCACACCACGTGTATGGAGCCCAGAGGAGAGGCACTACCTTCTGGAGCCAAATCTAAAGGAGGAGGAGCTTGTGAGGAAGAAGGGTGAAGGCATATAAAGCAAGCATTGGATAGCCATGATTGGCAGGCAGGAATCCATCCCTAGGGGGCATTGTGCAGTACCTGGTTTATTGGGGAATCTGACTGCAGTGGAATACAAACATCTAAGGGTTTCATTCTTTTCAGTAATTGCCTTTAGCTGTGCTCTCATTTTTGCCCCTTGTACCATCTTATGGAGATTCCATACTTTCTGGCTACTTTCAGTTATGAAAAATTTCAATCTAAACTAATAAAAGCGAAATATTAAAATTAACCGTTTCTCCGAGACAGGGTAAGCCACGCCCACCAGCCAATCAGAGTGGCTGTATGCAAATTAGCCCAGCCAACATGGCGGCCGCCACTCACGGACCTGAGTAAACGTTTAGGCAGCGTCCGTTGCAGCAGGAGCGAGAGGGAAACTGTTTTCGGCCCTTGGC
>PVJC01043093.1:0-14673 GCA_004026665.1 Murina feae
ACTACAATCCTAAAACAATGAGGAAAATACCTCCCTTGGAGAAGCTGCAAAGACGCCAATACTGACGCCACAATGAGAACCCAACACCACACGCTCTACATACAAGCTCATCTGCTCCAAAAAAAAACCATCATGGGGGCAACTCCGAACTTGAACAACAACAAACAACAACCAAACACAAGGGCACGAATGCAACATAGGAGATAACTAGCTAGCTCTATGTTCACAGACAGGATGCTGAGGACAGTGGCATGGGGTTGAGCACAACAGCAAGTCTCTAAGGCTCTTATATGGAACAGCACGGCAGGCAAGAAACAACTTTCTACAGGGCGAGCTCTGCCGGGACTGCACTGAAAAGTCTTCATTTCCAGAAAAAATGGTGTGTGATTGTCTACACTCCATGCAAACTTTCATCAGCAGTGCACTTCACTGCAAGGCCTAACTCTACCATTGATTTATCCGGAGCTATAGCTCACTTGAATCTCATAGAACCCCCTCTCTTTACTATATTTATCATTTAAAAAAAATTTCTTCCCATATAGTATAGAAGGCTTTTAAATGTCACAGCTGCTAGTGTATGCTGTTACTCCTTAAATGTCCACAACGCAGCAGCAGAGGATCATTTTCGGCACAGGATTTGCCTGTCAGAGTGCTTTAAGGTATAGTGTCATGTCATCCTATTGAATAAAAAAGTAATATGCAAATTGACCATCACTACATGGCTGCCCCCATGTGCTCAAAGATGGCCTCAACAAGATGGCCAGCAGGGGAGGGCAGTTGGGAGAGACCCAGGCCTGTGGGGAGGGCAGCTGTGGGGGACACAGGACTACAGGGGAGGGCAGTTAGATGGGAACCAGGCATGCAGGCAGGAGAGGACAGTTGGGGGGGACCATCCTGGCAGGGCAAGGGTAGTTAGGGACAATCAAGCCGGCACAGGAGCAGTTAGGTGTTCATCAGGCTGGCAGAGGAATGGTTAGGGGCAATCGGCAGGCGAGGGGTCCAGAGCCAGCAGTCCTGCACTGTGAAAGGGATGTCTGACTAACCGTTTAGGCACCATCAGTCGGACATCCCTCAATGGGTCACACATTCGAAAGGGTGCAGGTTGGGCTGCGGGACACCACCCCCACCCCCACTCCCACTCCGTGCAAGAATTTCCTGAAACGGGCCTCTAGTCCTATATAATAAAAGGGTAATATGCACATTTACCCTAATAGCACAATGACTGGAAATGACTGATCACTAGGACACACACTGATCACCAGGGGACAAACGCTCAGTGCTGGAGCTGCCCCCTGGGGGTCAGTACACTCCCACAGTAGGAGCTCTCCTCAGCCACAAGTCAGGCTGACAGCTGCCAGCACAGCAGTGGTGGCGGGAGCCTCTCCAGCATCCTCACCACAGCTAAGGATGTCCAACTGCAGCTTAGCCCTGCTTCCCACTGGCGAGTAGATGTCCCTCGAGGACCCCCATGCTGCCAGAGGGATGTCTCACTGCCAGCTTAGGCCAAATACCCTGGGAAATGGGCCTAAACCATCAGGTGAGTGTCCCCCAAAGGTTCCCAGACTGCAACAGTGCACGGGCCGGGATGACGGACCCCCACCCTGAATGCACAAACTTTTCTGCACCGGGCCTCTACTAAGTATATACTTACCTAGACATGTGCTGCTCTCCCATACTGCCAGCAGGATTGGAAAAAGCACTCCTAAAGTGATTCAACTCTGTCTTTGCTTGATTGGCTAAAGTAACCACAGGCAGCCCAAACGCATTGATTGACTGGTTACAATGCCATCCTCAACTACAACTCACCCCCACGAAGCCTCACTGAGACTTCTTTTTGGTTTGTGTTGTTATTGTCATTCCTTAACAGAGGATATTTTTACATCTATCTTTTAGAGAAAATGAGAGAAGAGAGAGAGAGAGAGAGAGAGAGAGAGAGAGAGAGAGAGAGAGAGAGAGAGAGGAAAAACACATGGATAGGTGGCCTCCTGAACATGCCATGACCACAGCCACGGCTAAGGTACATAGCCTTCACCAGAATCAAACCCAGAACGCTTTGCTGTGCAGGCCTAGGCTGAGACTAATTTCTCAATTATATAGTCATTTGATGATATAATAAAAATCACACAATCTGGTTTTCAGGTCCCTTACGGGACTATTCGCGCGCTTTGCTCCATACCCAGAATTGTGAAAGGTGTTCAGGGTCCAGATCCTCTCCAATCCCACAACAGGGGTTTCTTTGTTCCTTACCCTCCCCACTCCTCCACACTTTCCTTCCTTCAGGATTTACTGAGCACCTATTTGTGCCAGGGGCTGAGGCACAAAGGCAAAGCACCCTGTAAGAGCATCATCTGCAAAAAAGCTTTAATGAGTGACTCAGGGAAGGTTCTCCAGTGGAGTTAAAGGGAACTGCCATGGGAATAATGAAAAAAGGCATTCAACCTGCAGGGAACTAAATGTGCAAAGGCAGGGAGGCAGGAAATAGCATGCCTGGATGGGAAACTGTGATAGAGCGATGGAGCCCAGGACCAGGAAATCTGCTGGCCTGGGTGAAGTTGGGGCCCCAGAAACCACTAGCTAAACCCTATGTCTCCTTGACCTCCTTTGCTCCCGGTGACCTGGTCAGGAGGAAACCCCGCCTACTTATCCAAAAGGAGGATTTGAACCTGAAGAAATGGCAGTGAGGAAGGAGGAGCAAACTGGGGTGTATTTTTGGATTGCTTCTCAGAAATATCCCTCCTCCTCCTCCTCCTCCTCCTCCTCCTCCTCCTCCTCCTCCTCCTTCATCATAGCAACCGGGCAGCAGCTGGGGGAGAACTTGTGAGCTGGGCTGAGTTGAGGAAGAGGTGAACTGGGGGTAGGAACCTCTGCTACCCTGCTTTGAGCCTCAGTTTTGGCATCTAGAATATGGGCATGACAACACAATTGCTAGTTCCTGTCAACCCAGGTGCTCCAGGAAGTGGAGGCACAGGCTGGACTGATTATGGGGAACGCATGGGACCTAAGATTGTGCACTGAACAGGGTCCATGACTTAGCATCTTCAAACCTCACACTACAAATGGTCTTATAATTTTTAATATTTTCATATTTTATTAGAAGAGCTTTGATTCAAAAGAAAGGCTATTTTAATACTTATTATGGTAATTCTCTAGTCCATATAGTCAAGATGAAGCAACTTATTGTAACTTGGATAAAAGGGGCCTGGGGTTCAGAGCTGGTCATCTCCCCATCAGGGACGTTAAAATACCACATGATGACCCAGGGGTGACCTTGGTCCTTAGAGGGGACACACATAGGATTAGGGTTTCAGCCTCCAGGGAAAGGGCAGGGAACAAAGCCTCTGTGTTCCCCACACTGCATGGATCAGGCTCAGGAGTGGGCTGTGGAGAGGCCTGGAAGGGACTGTGAGGACTGCCTGCTCTTCCAGCCACCAGGTTCTCCCCAGGTTTAGAGAAAGGGGAGTTGCAACGAAAGTTAAAGACCAACAGTAAGTAACCCCCATACACAACCACTTACCCCACAGAAGGCTCAGTCAGTGGTATCCACCTTCTGTGCATCACATGAGACAATATTCCAGTGCTTTGTCTCCCCATGCCTCAGTTTCCTACTCTGAAAAAACTTGATAGTGCTTCATGCATCATGAGATTGCTGTGAACACTGACCAAACTAGCCTTTGTAAGGTAGTGGAAGCTGCATACAGAGATTTATAGCTTGAAGCTATAGATGCCTGCCTCCATTTTTTCCCAGTGTGATGCTTGTACAAGACCTCATCTTACCAATGGACCTAATAATTCTTCTCAGAGAGCAGCAGGGTACACTAGGGTGGGACAGAGCTCATTATCTGTGCACAGTGGGGACATTCTAGTCGTTTCTAGTCTCTTGTAATCACAGGCGTTTGCCAAAACATTATAACAAGCATGTTTTTGGGGTTATCTCCTGTAAACATAAACCCTGCCAATTGTCATGTGTGTTCACATATCAAATAGATATTTCCTAATCACCTCCAAAGAGGTATAAACAGCTCACTCCCAACCTTTGCTACAAGGGTCAGCATCCCTTCCTTAGGAGCCTGATTCTAAACCTACAGATAATCCATGCTCACTATGGAGTAATTACAAAAAGCACTTGGGTAAGAAGAAACAGTTGCTGTGTCGCACCACGCACTCTCCACATTTCTGCGGAACTGGGGCTGGGATGCAGGGAGACAGAAGAGGCCAGAGCGGCTCCAGGAGGCCAGAGCAGGTTGCAGTGGGACAAGAGCACAAGCCCATCTGTCTACTCCTGGGGAACCCTCTCAATACCAAGACATTACCACCGCTTTTCACAGATGGAAACAGGCATCGTCACAGAGCCTGTGGGGACAGAGCCTGTGGGCACATGCCTGGGTTGCACAAGGTGCACAATCAATGGTTCTCTCTCACCATGGATTTTTCTAGGTTCCTCTCCCTCTCCCTTCCTCTCTGATATCAACAAAAATAGACTCTTAAAATGCACTCACTGGCACACAAGGGGAAAAAAATCGTTATTTCTAGGACTCATGGTGGGGGTCCAGCTGGTGAACCACCTCCAGGCTCAGAACTAGTGGCCTCTGAGGAACCACTCACCCTCCCAACGCCTCCCGCCCCGCCACACCCCTCCTCTCCTCGTCCCTCCAGCTCCCTGGATCACCGCCCATCCAAGCAAGTACCCTGGATTTCACTTCCGCTGGGAGTCGCCTCTGCAGCCCGCAGGTCTCTGTGTCCCAATGACTTGCCTAGGCCCCTCCAGAGGGAAGTTCCTGGGCCCCTTCTGGTGGCACCGAGATGGACATGGACCTCACCCCACAACCCGCCCTCTTGGTTCAGAAACTCGGCTCCTGGTCCAGGGGGGTGATAGCAGGACAGGGGTGGCAGGGAAGGCGCCCTCAGGTGGAGGTGGGAACTAGTGACCTCAGCTCACAGCCATTTTTCAGTCTCCTGGGCATGAGCTACAGGTTCGCCCCATGGCTGCATGCGCTCCAGCGATACCCGGGCTCCTGGAAGGTAGGGCCGGGTTCCCATCCCTTTGGCTTGGGCTCAGGCATGGAAGCCGGGGACAGCTGACCTGGGAGAACAGGGAGCATGGCCTGGCACCTGCACCAGCACTGACCCGCCCTGTGCAAAAGGCAATGGTGCGTGCAAGGGAGGGTCCCAGTGGGGATGATGGATGGGGTCAGCATGGCTGACCAACTGCACTTCAGTGTGTCCACACAACAGCCTCCATGCTTCATAGGTACACAGCAGGTCGCTGTGGGGCTGTAGGGGCAGCACATGTTGGGAGAGGCCGTGAGCCCAGCAAGGGCTCCCCACTGAGCAAGGGCAATGCCAAGGATGGCCCTCACTTAGGACACCCAGCTCTGTGCAAGGTGGGAAGGAGGGACCACAAAAAAGACTGATGGGGAGCACAGGTGACCACCATGTCCCAGAAGAGCTCAGGTATGGGAAACCGTGCTGCCAAGTCCACGGATAGGGTTCTGTCCCCTGTGCAAAACAGACGTCTTTAAAAGGGTGAATGTCGTCGGTGGCTGTGAGAAGGCTAAAAAGGGATAATTCAAATGTAGCCCTTTTGCTTTGGGGGAATGGCGGTTGGAATTCATGCTAGCAGGCTATGACCTGCTGACGAGTCATTGCCTCCTTCCCCAAAACTGAATTTGCAAAACAAGCCAGGAGCACTGCCTTGGGGGAAGGCTGGATTATTACCTGGCACAAAAACCTTGCAACACTTGGGGATGGGACTTCCTCCAGAGCCTCAGAGGGGGAAGAGAGCATATTTGCAATACAATGAACTCAATAGGTGGTTATAAGGCATAGTCCCCGTGTTACTCCACTCTGATTTGGAGAACATTCACAGAGTCTGCGTGAGTGTCATTAAAACTGTGATTTCTCCACTTCTTCAAAGTGTAACTTACTTTTTTACTTTTTCTGGGTTTTCCTGCAACAGCTTTAAGGGTCTGAAGAGGTGATGCCTGAGAAATGCTTGGAGTGTCGTTCACTCAGAACAAACACTTGAGAGGGCACAGTATCCTCACCATCCTCACACCCCCGTGTGGGACTGGGGGTAAGGGTTACAGGGTGAATAGAGTGCAGCTACAGAGAACTGGGGGGCTGGTCCTGGCTCTGCCCTTCATGGGGCACAGGCATCCTGACAAACAGACAAAACTTGTGCAAATCCTCCCCAGACCTACACAGGCCAATCGTTGCCACCAATTTTGTGGATGCAAGTATCAGGGTGCTGGGGCATCTGGGAAGGGTCCGGATGGGCAGGTGAGGATGGGAGGGTCAAGGGAAGGCCCAGCACCACAGATGCCTTCATCTTGACGCTGTACAGCCTGGGGCTCGCACGTAACAGAAGGAGCAGAAAACAGAACTATGGGCACTGATGACTCGCCCGTGAGGTGGCTGCTCTTGGTAAATGTGTACCCAGGCAGCTTTGTGTCTGCATGACCACAGAAAAAGTCCAGACAGCTGTGGGGAATGCCGGAGCCAGGGTGCTGAGTGCAGGGCCCAGGACGCTGGGACTCATGGGACAGACAACAGTGGGGGGAGAGAGTCAAACAGGCCTCAGTACCAATGTGCATTTTTGGCACAGAAATTTGACTCACAAAGGAGTCGGAAAGGTTAGACCTCTAACTACTTCCTGCTTGGAGGTGCGGACAAAGCCCCTCCCATCACCCCAGAGCCAGGTGGGTTGCAGAGTGAGGCAGGAAGAGCTGTTGGAAGAAACCAGCCACCTCCTTTCCCAGAGGCTGGCCATGGAGGAATACCAGGGCAGCCGGGGCTGCCCTAAGCCATAGGCAGCTGGACCATCAGGCTAAGGTAGGAATCACAGGGTTCCTGGGTAGGGGTGTGCACTAAGGCAGGCAGGCTCCTCCTGTCTTGCAGACCCGAGCCAGCTCATACTGTAGGTCCTTGATGGTACTGTTCTTTGATTCCAGAATGGCCTGAGGACACAAATGCACATGTGAGTTTGAGACCTGTCTTTGGATGGAGACAGACTGGTGGCCATGGTCTGGCGTTTGGGGCTATAATGGTGACCCCACATGTCCATGGAATAGTGGCCTGGCCCCATCCATGTGTGTCCACACAGGGAGCAGGCTGTGCAGAAAGGTCCTCCAGGAGGATAGGAAGACAGCACCTGCCTCTGGAAGGACAAGGGTGCTGAAAAGTGAGAGGGTTCCAACCAGGAAAGCCAAGAGCTGCCCCACACCTGCCCTGGCCATTGGTGCAGCTACACTCACCCTCGTGGGTGAGACTGTCTTTTATCCCCCTCATCACATTACTGGTGACCCACAGGAACAGAGACACAAAGTCACAGAACAGCCCTAGACAAGTCCATCCTGCTCAGCCTTTCCTGCAGGTCCCTGAGGGCTCTCGGATCCAGTCTGTCCTACCCAGAACCTTCCACAGTCCTCCCCAGTCCCAAACTCAGGGACACAGCTGGCAGCTTGAGAATCTCCCCTACCCACTTGGCAGCACCAAGTGCCACCTGCAGGCCTCAAGGGCAGCTTGGGTGGGGAGAGCGGCTGCAATGCTTTACATACAGATGTGGTGACTTGACAGGTTCATCCTCTGGGTCTAGGGGCAGTGTGAGCCAAAGGGGTTCATGTTCACCTCAGCTGGGACCGTAACTAACTGGTTGGAGCACTGGCTGCACAAAGAAGGGTCTCGGGTTCAGTTCCCAGTCAGAGCACATGCCCAGGTTGTGAATTCGATCCCTGGCCCTCGTTGGGGTGCATACAGGAGGCAACCAATACATGTGTCTTTCTCACATGGATGTTTTTCTCTCTCTGTCTCTCCACCTCCCTTCCAATCTCTCTAAAAATCAATAGAAAAAGATCGTCAGGTGAGGATTAACTAAAAATAAAAAAGTACATAATAAATACATATTTTTTTCCAATGCTACCTTTGCTACCTCTTGGGATAAAACACACCTGCACCCAGATCTCTTTCTCCATGAAGACCCCATCCAGCATGAAGGTATCTGCTTCTGGGACAAGCCTCCGGATGCAGACATGGAGGTCAGCTGCACACCTGGATCTGTCTCCCAGGTTCCCACAGGCCTGGCAGTAGCAGGTTGCCCAGTTGGCTGGGATCTGAGCATCAGCCATACTCCCCTGACAGCACCAAGACACCTCATCTCACATCACCAATTCTGTTTGGGACACCCTCACCCCCAAAATCAGGTCGGGGAGCACAGGAGAGACCTACAGGTGCTGTAGGGCTCCACCTGTGAGGCAAGAGTGAAGATGACGCCTCAGCTGACCTGTTGGAACGAAGGCACCGAGTTCTCACCTGCCTTGACTACTGCTGCACCCTGTGCCATGTCCTGGGCAATCCCAGCACAGAGGGTGCCATGAATGACTGGATTCAGGTCAACAAATGCTCTAACCTCTGCCCAGATGTAACTCCCTCTGGAAAGCCCTCACAGCACCCACCACAGAAGCTCATCCTGCCTAACTTGCCAGGTAGGACACAGCTTATCAGCTTTCCTGCGAGTACAGGACACTCGGTTGTCTCCAGGCCTATGTCTGAGTTGGCTGCTAGAGGCCCAAGGAGCTCAGGCCCACAAGTTCCAGAACAGTTGAGACCTAGAGCCTGAAAGGCTAAGCTGAACCCATCCTAAGAAGTGGTAGCAGCCTAAACGGTTTGGCTCAGTGGATAAAGCGTCGGCCTGCGGACTCAAGGGTCCCAGGTTCGATTCCGGTCAAGGACATGTACCTTGGTTGCGGCACATCCCCAGTGGGGAGTGTGCAAGAGGGCAGCTGATCGATGTTTCTTTCTCATCGATGTTTCTAACTCTCTATCCCTCTCTCTTCCTCTCTATAAAAAAATCAATAAGATATTTTAAAAAAGAAGTAGTAGTAGTAGCAGTGAGCTGAGGTCTGAGTGAGAGAGACTGTGGGGTTGCAGGGTTGCAGGGTCCAGGTTGGAGGCTGCCAGCACCTCATTGAGCTGCAGCTCCTTCTTCTCCATGGCAGTGCTGAGGGCCTGCAGTTTGCGCTCCAGGAGCAGGTTCTTGAAGCCCATCTTCTGCTGCACCTTCAGGATGGCCACCGCGAACTTGCTATAGAGCTCGTCCCGCTCCCACTGCACCTGAAGGGACGCCTCCACTGGGCCATCTCGCTGGCAAGAAGCCCTCCCACTTCTGCCCCTGGGCCACAACATACCTTTCACTGTGCCATCTACACCATGCCCACCCACAGGGAGCTTGTGGCATCTGCACTGCCTGCACCCCCACTCTCTGTGACAGAAGTAAAGGTGTGCAGCTGTGCACAGCAGTGAAGGCAGGAGGAAACCCCAGTCAGACCCTCCTCTAGGAAGGTATCTCAGGGGGCATTGCACAGACCACACAGAGGGTCATGCTGGCCTTGCTGGCCTTCAGCCCCACATGAAATCCAGGACATCAAGTTCTAGCAGCAATGCTGGGGGGGGGGGGAGGCCTCATAGGAATACACTCTCTGTCAGCCCCACATCCTAGAACCCCACGTGCTATCACATGCCCCACACAGGATATCTGGAGCACAGCACTGGAGCCAACTACCTGTCCATCAGTAAGAGTGCATTTTCATCTCCTAAGTCTGCTATTTTATTTTTTTAATTCTTTCCCTCCCCTGCCTTCCCTCCCTCTAAAGTTTGGTGGTTAAGTCTGTTACTTTTAACTGTGGAACAGCCAAGACTGTAGAAATGTAAAAAGTGAACCACTCCTTTAACCCCTCTTGTCTCAGGCTACCCATAGGCTGCAGGCCCCTCTGGGTGCCTTTGAGGGTGAGTATAGATCTGGTGCACTCGTGGGCATTCCTGCACGTCAGTGGGAGGAACCTGGCCCATGGAGCACCCTGCACTAGCCACAGAGAACCCTGCACTGGCCACGGAGCAACCTGCGCTAACAAACACGGTGCAGATGGCAATGCTCTGCCCTGGTTAGACCCCGGACACTGCAAGGAGGACCTCTCAGACATTCTCCACCAATTACACATCAACAGAGTGTGGAATTTGGGACAGATGGTGCAGCAGGAAGTGGCCCCTTGGGCACTTTGAGTGAGAGCAACACTAAGCACAGCACTCTGGCCCGACTACCTGAAATCTAAATGCAAACCTTCTGGCCCAGTAACTCCACCACCAAGAAATGAGTTTCCTAAGGAGGCTCCCACAGGTGGACGAGATGAGCTGACACCAAGGAGGAAGCTGGGCTTGCAAGGAATTTCAGGCCATAAAACCGAACAAAGCCCTGTCTTGTGGGAAGGCAGGGGGCTTTGTTCTGATGACCGAAACCTCAGAACACCTGGGGGAAGGGTAGATGAACAGAAGCACTTCCTCCAAGGCCTCGGGGGGTGGGGGGGGGAGGGAGTGTATTTGCAATACAAAGAACTCGAGGGGAAGTTATAAGGTAAAATTCTCACTTGCTATCCCCACTCTGATTTGGAAAGTTTCCCAGAGTCCACACATGATTAAAGCTGTGATTTCTCCACTTCTTAAAAGTATCGCTTAATTTTTTGGTCTTTCTGCAGCAACACTAGAGGACCAGCAAGGGTGTCTCTTAGGGCACCACCTGCATGAATGGCAGCACTCACCGGGGGCACAGGCAACACCAGAGTGACCTGCTATGCAGATGCAATCTGGAAGGACAGACCTGTGTGAAGGTGCTGCGTCTAACTCGAGAAGTCCCACCCACGCTGGACACCAGAGCAGATGGGAGGAGACTCAGAAGCTGTTACCACTTGTGAGGATCAGCGCTGAGCAACAGGGGACTTAGACTCAGGACTCCATGACTCCTTTCCAATGTGCACATAATAATTTAGTCCTAGGTTCATGTACGTAGAGGAAAAATATGCTGGCTGGAGAGGCCAGGCTACCTCTGTGTGTTTCAGAAGTGACCTAGAGGACAGGTGGGCAAACTGCTCCCCACCAGGAATCTGCTCTGTGTAAGACCCGGGCCTTTCACGGCACGTGCCACAGGCTTCCTCGAGCGCTGTGCAGGATGAGGAGCAGCAACAGGACCTCCAGGAGCCAGTCTTGGCTGGGCTGCTGGCTGCTCACCTGGATAAACTGCTGCTCCAGGAGAGAGATTAAGGGCCATGCCCCCTGCCGAGTTGAATTAAGGCCGATTGGTGGTATTCTGTGATGTAAATGTAGTATGCACTAAGGTTTTAATGGGGAATGTTATCTATATTGTTTGAATATGCACCTTTGTTGCTTGCTTAAAATTGTTTAGCTAGTGAAATCTCTGTTTGGGTCTCTTAAAAAATATGAATGTATTGCTAATCTGAGGAATGTTAATTATTTACATGTCACCTAAAAATTAAGCATAAGAGTTCTAACTAACTGAAAAGTATGGCTTTGGTGTAATGGAGAAAGATAAAGAAAAATGTTAAAAGTTGTATGGATGATAGGCCAGTAAAATGGGAAAAGTAGAATAGGGAAACTGAGCAGAAATTTTGTCTTCCCTAAACCAAGGATACTTGGGAATGGAACTGGTTGGTTGAGCTGAAGTGCCTGTTGCTGCTGGTTGATGTCCCCTTATGGTGCGCGTCCTTGGGAAAGGCCTGGTCGCTGATCTGCCATGGGAGCTGAAACCACTTTTGCTCCAGAGGGCTCAGTGAAGCTTCACCTGGGTGGAGAGACCTCCTGTCCTTGGCAGTGCTGGGGGAGGAAGAATGGAGAAGAGAAAGATTCTCGCTGTCCTCCAGGCCTGGCTAAGGACCACGCACCGGTGCTAATCAAGTTAAAGCCTGGGCCACAGCCTGCTAAAATCTGCCAATTTCAAGGGAAATGAAGGCTAGGAACAAAGGAAGAAGGCGGTATGAACCATCCCTGGCACTAGTACCTAGCAGCAGATTCAGGAATTCATGAGAGCAGCAGGATTCTGTCAAATTTGGATCACAGTGTTTTCAGAACTGAGGGACTGGCCGAGATCCCTTTGGGTTGGGAGGACCAGAGGCTGCATATTGAACTTGGAGACTGCAGTTTGCTAGGCAGAGATATGACCCTGTTGTATTCAGTTAGAGTGCTGGATGTCAAATGCGTGAGTCATCCAATTACAGGCTCTCTGGTGGGCAAGACAAGAATGCCTGAGCTCTCTGTTCATGCTGAGGTTGAAGTCTTAAAGTGGCTGTTATCATGGATCTGTCTCTCGTCAAATGACGTGAGCAGGGTCCTCCCTGGAGAAGAAACCTGGGTTCCCCAAAACCAATGCCAGGGACCCCACCAGCTGGCGAGGGGATCCCAAGGCACTTGCTGGACATGAAGGCCAAAGGGGCATAGGTTACCAAGGAAGCAGAACTGACCCTCACATTACCCTGCTTGGCCTCAGAGGTTGGCTATTAGCCAATGACGGTAAGCTTCCTCAAGGGAGGAACAACCTAAGACAGGCACAGCTGCAAGGGGCCATCAGGTGAGAACTTGGGGTCAACAGAGGTGGGGCACAGATCCTCACCCCCAAACAATGCATGGGCTTGAACATTTGCCCCTTCTGAGGGAGGTCTTCTGCCCCCATGGCTGCTTCCCGCTTCCCATGTCCAGCTCAGGATGGGCTAGCTGTTGCAGGGTAGAAAAACTTCACGGAAGCAAGGGGCAACTGCATAATTGATTTTACTCAAGTTCTTGCGTGCTTTGCAGCCTGCCCAGAGGGCAGTCCAGGACCACGGAGCACTTCCGGGAGATCCTGCCTTCTGGTCTGATGACTCTGTTGGGGTGGGGGCCACCTAGGGACTGGCTCCTGCCTGGAAGGGACCACATGCCATCATCCTGGCCACCCCCACGGCTCTTGAGGTTGCAGGACTGAGTGCCTGGGTCCACCGCTCCCGAGTGAGGGCAGCACAGCCTGAGTGGAAGGTCACTGGTGACAGGGCTACGTACACCCACCTCTGCGGCCCTCCTCATGGATGGCAGGAACCTACAGACAGACTTGGCTGTGGTCAGAAAGGAGCTGGGAGTATGTCCTCAGAGGGATGTCCTATTGGACAGGCTCACTGTCCTGGAGCACCTGCTGCTCTTTGCATCCATCAAGTCACCGCAGCGAACCCGGGTGGGGCACCGGCAGCAGGTTGACAAGACTCCAGTACGTGGGACTGACACAGCATCAGCACCAGCAAGCCCGTGCCCTTTCCGGAGGCCTGCGAAGGAGACTGTCCTTCGGGGCTGCTTTCCTTGGAACATTCAAGACCGTGGTGCTGTACGAGCCCACTAGTGAGGTGGACCCCTGCTCCCGGCGCAGCTTCTGGGATGTCCTCCTCCAGTATCAAGAAGATCAGACGATCATCCTCACAACCCACCACCTGGACGAGGCGGAGGCGCCGAGTGACCACGTGGCTGTCCTGCAGCAGGGCTGGCTCCCTTACTGTGGTGCCCCCTTCAGCCTAACCAAAGCCTATGGCCAAGGCCTCTGCCTGACATGAAGCAGCTTTCTGCTCTGGAGTTGGACAGCCTGCAGGATGCAGCTTGCACCACGGCCCTGATACAGACCTACGTCCCACAAGTGTTTCACAGGAACCACAGCGGGCGCATGCTCCCCAAGGACGCTGACTGAGCCAGCTTCAATGGGCTCGTCCAGGTGCTGGAGCAGAACCAGCACCACCTGTGCCTGGTGGGTTGCAGGGTCTCAGGTACCACCTTGGAGGAGGTGTTTCTGATGCTTCTGCGTGATCCCAGAGAGCAGTCGGACATGGCCCCAGGGATGGGGTTGGAGGCACAGAGCCTGAGGCCTCCAGCATCCACTCTGGCTCCCATGACAGTGCCCTTGCCAGCATCCTCATGCAGGTGGCTTCCCTGCTGACCCAGCAGCTGTGCCGTACATGCCACTCACTTTGTGATCTGCTGCTGCCCATTCTCTTTGTGACCTTGGCGATGGGCCTGCTCATGGTGTAGCCTCCGGCCACTGACTACCCTGCCCTCCAGCTCATGCCTGGCCACCACAGGAAAGCCAAGACTTCCTTCTTCAGCAGTGACAATGGAGGCATAGACCTGACCCACGTGCTTCTGCGTGACTTCAGAGCCGGGGAGCAGCTCTGCGCCAGCCTAGCCCCAGGCCTGACGAACGCTTCCTGTTGGCACCCGGAGCCCTCGTCTCACCCAGGAGCCCCGGGTTCCAGTGGCTGCCCGCACCTGCAGAGCTGCCCCAACATCAGTACCCGGGCCCCCCACCCTGACTGACATTCGGGGCCACATGCTGCTGAACCTGTAGGTCCTCCGCACAGAGGAGTAGCTTTTGGCACCCAGGGAGAGCCCCAGGCTGGGGACTGGTCTTTCGGAGGGCGAAGCCAGGATCCTGCTCAGGATGCGAAATCAAACCTTTCAAGGCCAAGGACCTGCTACGGAGGGCACTTCTCAGAGGGAAACAGTTCATGCCCTCTTCCTCATATGTGGGAGGTGGAGAAGGGAGCTCTGCCCCACGCAGCAAGGACATCTGCTTGACAGGAATAGTCATAAGTACTCTCTGTCCTAGTGTTTATCAGCATGTTATGATTCTACTACCAAATGCACATGGTGGTGGTGGGGGGTGGGAATTGTATTAGACAAAAAATAATAGAACCTGTCATGGCCAATGTACAGCTAACTAATGTTGTTCCACAAGGCTGAAGAAGCTTGTGGGACAAGGGTGGGGGGATGAGGAGGAAGCTGGTCTTGAAAAGGACCACTCTGCCCCCCTCGCCACTCTGCCCC
>PVJC01043094.1:0-14663 GCA_004026665.1 Murina feae
AAATTATGGATATGATGTTAATGCTTTTGGTTTACGGTAGGTCTCTGTTGGGGACAGCATCCACTCTGACTGGGGGAGGAAGAGAGCTGAAAAATGCTCCAGAGTGGGTATAAGATGGGGTAGTAGTGATAGAATTCGCTAGATAGAGTAGTAGTCTCTCAGCCTGCTGAGATAGAGGAGCCCTAGGCTGGATGCAAGGGGATGGTCAGAGAGATCAGAAATAATAAAGGAGGAGAAGGATTTGAGCCTCTGGGGCTTAGAGTAAAGAAGGAAAAATCTAGGAGGGAGAGCAGCTAAGGACAGAGTAAATGGTTAATGCAAAAATGGGGGTGGCAGCGTTGGCAGGGAAAGAAGGGAGAGATAGGTTTTTGTTGATTTTTACTTATCTGACCCTCCTTAGACTCAAGGCCGCAAGCTGCTACTAAGCACAGTACGTAAGTTTTTCTCTGCTCCATTTTGTTCTCTTTAACCCTTCCAATACTAAACTAGACTGATACAATATACTTAAAATTTTATCAAGGTTAATCTAAGAAATGCTGGCTGTTTACTTTATAGTAATCATTAAAGGAGTGAGGTTTCTAAGAATAAGGAATTACTGAGTATAAGGTCTGAGGCATGATTATTCATTTTTAAAGGATATAGAAAGAAGGTTTAAAGGCTAATTTGAAGTGTGAAATTTATAAAGGTTGTGTATGTGATAAGAAGGAGAAGAGAAATGTTGCAAGGAAATTAAAAGGTAATGATACAGGCCAGTAAGCCAAGGAGAGTAAATAATTTACACTCTTCTTCCCTAAACAGAGGGTAAATAGTTATGCAAAAGTACTTAGTGGGGACTGATAAAAGAAATTCAACAGTTACTGTTTTGTTATAACTCTAGAGAGTCAAAAGCTGGCAAGGAAAATAAGAAGATCTTAAAGCAGGTCAATATATTTTTCTCCTTATACAATTCCTCCAAAATTTGGCAATACTAAATAAATCATGGCAGTACATTTCTTTGCATAAATTCAATAAGACTGGTTTCCAATAGTGGTTTTATTGGCTGGAAACTTTGACTGGAGTATCATGTTTTAAAGAGCTCTGTCTGAGCTCTAAAGACTTAAAGCCAACAAGAGTGCCGTGAAGAAAGCCTGGTATCTTGCTTGGTAGCCCTGAAAACAGCTGGTGCTGGAGCATCAGGCCCATACTCTACCATCGCTAGTGGTTGGTCAGAGTAGAAGGGGAGCAATAAGGGCGCCTCTGTGTCTACCCCCACACACTGGACCGTGATGAGTAGGAGGGCTGCTGAGAAGGCCCTTAAAGCCTAGGGCATAGGCCCAGATGGAGTCACTGCAGGTGAGGAATTCACATAATTCAGCGGATACTGCAGGCAGGCCTGATGGTGGCTGGATGGCTTGGCTTCCTGACCCTATGGAGCACATTAAGATTCAATCATGAAATTCCAGCAAAAGTACTCAGTTACCATTCTTGCTGTGTTTGTGCAAACAATCAGGCCAAATTATATACAATAGATAAATTGCTCTTGATTTGACTCTTTTAATAAACAGAGGGGTAATTTTAAGGAGAAAAACTCTATTTCAATAGAGGTTATTAAAACTGAAATGTTTTCTTTCCCTTCCACTGGGCCATGTGTTACAGTTTTTCTCTTCCAGGTCACAAGCCCACCTCCTTCTATGCCCAGAAGGCATAGCCCCTCTGACAGACAGCAAGGGTCTCTTGGCTCTGAGAGAAACTTCTGACCCACCTCAGCATGAAGCAGCTACAGAAGCGAAATTCAACGGCCATTTTCCCTTTAAGAATTCAGAGCCAGGATCCTTGAGATAATATAGTAGGCAGTTAGACAGACATAAGCAGAGCAAGAACGATAGGCCAACTGTCACTACCAGATGTAACTAAGTCTTTCCACCTCTATGTATATAAGACAAGGGGACTCCCCAGAAGCAAGAGGAAACTAGGCTGCAGACAAAGCAGCCCAGGAGGCTGCCCTAAGACCAGTAGGGCCCCTTGAGGTACTACTGGCCATACCCCCAAGAGAATTAAATGATGTTTGCAGACCACCACCCCTCCTTCCCCACTTACGGGAAGAGGAGCTTGGCCAGTTGTCTACCCATAATTTGCTTAAGTCCTTACAGGTACTCCAGAACTGTTCCACGTCAGTCTGCTGGCTGGTGCAGGCAGCACATAAAGAGGACCAGAACCAGTTACCTGTGGCTCATCCCATCTACATTCCAGGGGACCTGGTGTGGGTGAAGCGCCATGACCCCGGTAGTCTCAAGCCCTCTGTGACAGCCCATTTCAGGTGATCCTAAGCACCCTAACCACAGTCAAGGTTGCTGGGAAAAGGCATTGGATACATCACCATCCTGCTACCTAGAAAATATTCAGGATAAATGCCTCCTCGATTTCATATCTTAGAAGAGGATGCTGAATCAAGAATTTGATTCCAGTAAAGACCAGTAGGGAATGTAGAGGTCAACTTGCCACAGCTCGTTTGCAGCTCAGTAGGACTTAGTGTTACTGCTAGAGATAAGAAAAGTAGTCATACTCTAGCCAAAACTTATGAGTCTGTGAGAAATAAAGCAATGACCTTTGTGTGTCATCTTTTGTGGTTTTTGTGAATAAAAGCTTGCTTCTGCATCTGGTTGTGGCTGCAGTGTCAGTCCTCACTTCAGTGGGGGCTGGTGCTTCAGCCAGCTGGCCAAGCTCAATAAATTCTCTCTTGATGCTTAAGACCTAATAGGAGTCTGTGGTCTTATTCTCTGAATGTCCCTCCACTACAGAAACTATCCAATTAAATTATGTAAGTATACAGAAGATATAAAAGCAGTATTTACATGGTTGAACCTTTCCTTCAGTCAACAGTTTGAAGACCTGTGTAAAGGTCTGGGAGAGTAAGTTAAAGAAGCCATGATCCTTGACTTTGCATCACTCACAACCTCAAAAGGTGGAGCAGCTCATCTGTGTGTGGCCTGCTTCTGTGTAAGTATTGTGTAGCTGTGGGTAGCATGTGTACATACAATATATATGTATGTATATGCATATATATGCAAATATGTAAGCATATAAGCATATATGTTGTGAAGGTGTATACTAGTATATTTGCTATGAATCATTTTATTTGTATTAGTGAAACTAAGAGGAAATGATGAAACTCACCTAAGGAAATTCAGTTAAATGCCTACATACTAAAATAGCTCTCCTAAATCTGTTCTGGGAAGAATATTCTCTTGTATCCTTAAGTTTACAAGGATTTAATTGTCTCACACACACTATTGACTCAAAAGAATGTAATTGTCTTTGGTCTCTAAGGAAAATTACTCCTACTATTGGCTCCAGGGTGATGCTCAGTATAAAGACTTCTGGCCAGCACCAAGTAGCAATAGAACACTGCTTTACTTTTTTCTCCTTCAGACTCAATCTCAACATAAACCCAATCTTTACCAAGTTGCTGCAGTTTCTACTTACTACCTCATCTCTTCTTTAAAGTCTACATACAAATGCCTGGACCTTTCAATTGCCATTACCGTAGCAACCCCCTTAAAGTTCATCTGTGAGAGTACCTCCAACTTTCAGTTAGGTCTATGATAATGTTACCTGGGTCAGTTAGCTCTATGGAATCCACAGTTGGACAAGCTCATTAATAGTAATTTGCTTCAAATAATCAACTGCTTAATTATTTCCCTAAAATAAATCACATTACTGATTGTTTAGACTGAATAAATAGATGCCAATGTTGACAAAGTTCATTTAATTTTTTGAAATTGCAGAACAAAAAGTTGTGAGTTTGCATTGTTTCTAAATCAGTTTAAAACTGTACTTGGTGAATAGACAGTTACATTTAGTAGTATTCTGAGACTGTCAGAAAATATTTAGAGCTTAGACACACTGGGTCTTTCAAAATAAGATAACTGAGAGATAAGAAAAACAAACATCTAGATGATGGACTGAATTTTCCTACTTTTCTTTCTGATGTGTAGCAGTGTGTAAACTGATCATTTTAATAGATGCTCACCATTTCTGAAACTCAGAATGAATTGAGTTCCAGCAAGTGTACTTTCTATTTCTTTTCTTAAAAGTAGTTACTTTGTCATGGAACAGATTGACAAATCTCAGAAGAAAAGTGGAGGTGGGGTGGAGGGAGAGATTAATTGGGGAACTTGTATGAATATATGCATAGGCCATGGACACAGACAATAGTGTAGTGAAGGCCTGGGATGGGTGGGGGACAATGGAGGGGGTCAATGGGAAAAACAAAACAAAACAAAGTGGACATCTGTAGTACTTTCAACAATAAAGATACATTAAAAAAAATAGTGACTTTGCTGTCCCAATAGTCAATTAACTAGAGTCTGCTAAAATACCGCTAGTTCAAACATAATTAATATTTTCAAATTTGATTAAATATCCTTTTTGTTATTCACTGTTGACATGTTTATACTAAAACACTTCCAATCTATACTAATAAAATCATAATATGCAAATTGACCAAACAACCAAACAGCAGAACGACTGTCTGGACAACCTTCTGGATGACCAGGACCAGCCAAGTCAGCTGCAATGTGATTGGCAGAGGCCCCTGCCATCACCCCATGATCTCCCCAGGCCACCCTCTGCAGGGCAATTGATGGGGGGGCTCAGCAATTGATCTTCCCAAAGAGGGAGTCCCAGGCCACCCTCTGTGTTGCGATGAATCACAGAGCCCTGGCTGGGTGGGTGGGGTCTCCCTCTGTGGGGTGATGAATCTGCCCCCCCCCACAATCAATTGCCCCACAGATGTGTAGAGCTGCCAGCAATCGCCCTGCAGAGGGAAGCCCAGACCAGCCAAGTGATCTCACTCCACACCTGTCACCCACAGAAGGAAGTGACTGGTGGCATGGGAGTGGGGGGAAGTGCTGCACAGATGGCCAGCAGTGGCAGCAGTGGGGGTAGGGCCAGCTGCTGGCAACAGGGGAAGGAAAGCCCCGATAGGCCCTGATCACTGGCCAGGTCTAGGACCTTACCCAAGGAGTCCCAGATTGTAAGAGGGTGCAGGCTGAGGGGCACCTCTCTGTGCACAATTTTGTGTACTGGGCCTCTAGTTTTATAATAATTTGTAATCTACAATAGTTGGTTGAGTTGAACATAATAGAAAAGATATTTTCACAGCAGCAAATCAGATCAAATGGTCATTATAAGATTGTGCTTTTACGGCACACTGGTTAGTCATTTTGACTGTGACCAGTTAAGTCCTAAGTGGGATGCCTCTTAGTCACCACCATCTTAATTTTCAACAATAGCTGAAATCCTTAGAAAATGAGATTTTTCCATGATATGTGATTGCTGTAGTCTTATATTGTGTGTAAGCCAAGACATTAGGATTTGACCTCAGAATGGTTACATTTCAAGAAAGTTTCCTTGAACATTTCATATTGTTCATGCCAGTCCAATCTATGCAGCACCATATTGAAGCTGAGGTAAAAGGAAAAAATCAGTAATACTGATCCTGTCTTTATTTAAAATTTTGATTTTTTATTGATTGTAGATCATTTACATTAATTTTGATTTTCCAAAACATTGGATTAAAATATTATTTATCTTGATTACTGGGTTTTATGGCACTTCATTAAATTTTGCACCAGTAGCAATTGCCTCATTCACTTCACCCTAGTCCTAGCCCTGCACCAATCAATATAAATTTGAATCCTTAGCGTGAGGCTGTCCGGACTCCAGAAGCACCTTTGGGGTACATGAGTGCACTTTTATTTGTAACCACTAGATGGAGGCCTTTTCATTAGGTAGCAAAGACTCCCCTCATCCTCCAGTGCCTTGAGTTTAAAAATATGGCAGCACATTTCTCTCTCCCCCAATTTTTTTCTTGGGAGGCAACCAAAATTTTTGGTGGCCTTGAAAAAAAAAGGATGGCGGCTGTAAGAGAACATTGGGATTAAACAAAACTAAATTCTTGGTTAAGTTAATACATGTATAGGGAAAATTAGTAAACAGTAAAGGAAGCTTGTATTGTCATTGCTGGAGTCTGAGTTGAAGAGTCCTAAGTTTAAGTCCCAAATCTACTACTTTAAATACCAGCTGTGTTAACCTCACCTCAGTGAACCAATATTTTCTCCAATTATCAACCATTTTCATAGTCACATGTACCTTGCATACTAAATGAATAAGATGGCTCTCCCTCATTTTCCCCCACCCTTCAAGAGCTGGAAAAGCACATGTAGCTCAGGAATACTTGATGTTATGCATGTAAGTACTCTTGGAAAATCCAATAGGCTATACACTTTTTCAACTGATTCCTAGCCAAATGCACTAGCCAAGGAAGCTCAACCCTCAACTAGGAGTAAAGGGATAGGGCTCCCTTTGTCCTGGCTTAGCCATTTATGAAACCGATGACCCAGGGCCCTCCCTGAGCAGCATGCATAGAAAAAAGATAATAAATAGCACCTTTCTTTCTCATATCATTCTATTGTAAAGATCAAATGAGCCAGGAGGTCACGGTTCAATTCTAATCAGGACACACGCCTGGGTTGTGGGTTCCATCCCCAGTGTAGGGTGTGAAGGAAGCAGCCAATCACTTATTCTTCTCATCATTGATGTTTCTATCTCTCTTCCCCTCTCTCTTGCTCTCTGAAATCAATAAAAATATTTTTGAAATAAAAAAAAAGATCAAATGAGATCAGGTGAAAATTCTTCGGAAACTCTAAAGTACTTAAAGATCATTAGCAGCCTCCCTCCGTATTCTTGCCAACTGATTTCCAGAGTGAATCTTATGCAAAGGATCATCTTGTAAAAAACAAATCCTCTATCTTTCTGAGCTATAAATCTGAATTTTAAGATCAGATTTCCATAAAGCAAATTATCTCTGTTTCAATTAAAAGAACACAGAAAGGAAGCCACTCTTAATAAGTAAAAATGTCAGTGTCATAATGTAGGTATCAAAGTTAATTGCTAAGACATTTTGGTAGATTGGACTCATTTTGAAAGGCATTTGTGAAATGTATTTAAGTGGTCTGTCTATTTTGATTTTTTGAGTGTGAGTCTCTTTAGCTGTCCATGTCCTTATGGCAGTTTTGCAACACACCACAAAAAAAAAAAAAAAAAAAAAAAAAAAAAAAAAAAAAAAAAAAAAAAAAAAAAAAAAAAAAAACAAAAAAAAAAACCCAAAACAACAACAGTTGTTCAGTCTGAAGGCAAGACAGAGGTTCTGTGTGTACATTGTATATAAAGCCTACTGGCTGTGAGTATTAAACTCTGGTATAATGAAGACCTTGTATTTCTTGTATATGAGGCCAGAACTCTTCTTATACTGCCAGGGATCTGGCAGCCTCTAAAGACTGGGAGTAGCTGCTGCCAAAAATGACTGAGTATCATGAAAGCCTTCATACTGTATAATGTGATCATGGAGGGGGTCCATGGGAAAGATCTTAATTTGCAAATAAAATATTTACAGTCTGAGTTAACTGAGTAGTTCCTAAGAGCTGGATTTGTGTGTGTTTGTTTGTGTGCTCATTTTGATACTGTGTAGATTCCAAATCCAACTGAAATGCAGTAGTTTTGCAATTTATACAAATCAATTCCATTGCAGAATTAGGATGAGTAAAACAATTGAAGGCTTTGCTGTCTGTCAATAATGAATACTGTTTATTAAGGATACTGTTTTATTTTAAATACACATCATTGGTTATTCATCTTAATTTTCTGCTGTATTGTCTTTAGATTTTCATATTAAACTACTTAGATACTATATTTGCAGCTTTAAAATTTCCCCATCACTGAATGTGGTTCTTCTTTAATTTTTTTCTTCCTGTAGATCTATGCCATCTTAATTTTGTCAAGTAAGATGTTAAGAAAGGTATACAAACATATATTGAATACTTATAATATTACTAGAGGCCTGGTGAATGAAATTTGTGCACTGGGGGGTTGTCCCTCAGCCCAGCCTGTACCCTCTCCAATCTGGGACCCCGTGAGGGATGTCCACAGGGATCAGACCTAAACAGGCAGACGGATGTCCCTCTCACAATCTGTGACTGCTGGCTCCCAACTGCTCACCTGCCTGCCTGCCTGATTGGTCCTAACCACTCTGCCTGCCAGTCTTATCATCCCCTAACCACTCCCCTGCCAGCCTGATTAATGCCTAACTGCTCTCTTATCAGCTCAGTCACCCCCAACTGTCCTCCCCTGCTGGCCTGGTCATTCCCAACTGCCCTCCACTGCTGGCCTGATTGCCCATAACTGCTCTCCCCTGCAGGCCACCTTGTGGTGGCCATCTTGTGACCACATGGGTGCATCCATCTTGTGATCACATGGGGGAAGCCATCTTGTGTGAGGTTGTGACTGTCAATTTGCATATTACCTATTTATTATATAGGATAGATAGCTCAATATTAAGTGCTTTTTATGTACATTATTTAAATCCATCCAGGAGCTTGTGAGACAAGGGAAAGCCATACCTTCATTTATGGATAAGAAATTGAGGCTCAGACTTCAAAACAGGTGATTAGACAATCTCCATGACTAATGGTAAGTTCATTTTTATTCTTACTTTTTATAGAAAAACTGCTCTTTTCCTCTCTCATGACATCAGATGCTGTTATTATCCTTAAAAGCCATTATATTCTGGAGGTATTATTAAAGGAAATGGTGAAAAAATATCTTATCTTACAGTCTCCCCAATCAGAGTCTCTTTATTTAGTGCAGATGTAAGTATGGCCCCAACCAAAGATAGACCAGAGAATGGTTGAAATGTCCTCCTTGGAAGATTTACAGCCCCCTTCTCCAGACCACAGAGACTCCTAAATTCTCAGAGCTCTGGATTGCTCACTTCCTCACTCAGCACTAAGTTTTGCTGAGCTTATCTACAGAATTATTTTGGAGATACAAAGAAGACAATGTGAACAGCATGTACAGACCCACTCTCCTCATCTGTAAATGAGACTACTGATGTCCACCTCATAGGATAGTTGTAATGTCTAAATTAGAAAACATATCTGAAGTTTATTCTTATAAATGTTGAAAAAATAATAAAAGATCAGTTATTTCAACAACACAGCCATGAATTCATTCAAAATTACATTAAAGGCCTAATCACTTTTAAATTTTATAAAGTAGCTATATCTTTAACACAAATATATGATCTGACAGACTTCACAGGATAAGTGTGGAAAATAATATCTTATATTAGAAGCCAGATGCATGAAATCCGTGCACTTATGGGGGCGGTCCCTCAGTCCGGCCTGTTCCCTCTTGCAGTCCAGGAACCCTTAGGGGATGTCCCACTGAGCCTGCTCCCTGCAGTCAGACATCCTTAGCACTGCTGTGGAGGTAGAAGAGTCTCCTGCAACTGCTACTGCACTTGCCAGCCATGAGCCCAGCTTCTAGCTGAGTGCCACTTCCCTTGTGGGAGCACACAGACCACCAGGGGCAAGCTCCTGCATTGAGTGTCTGCCCCCTCATGATCAGTGTGTATCATAGTGACCAGTCATTCTGCTGTTCAGTTGATTTGTTTATTAGCCTTCAATTATATGAGACTGGAAGCCTAGTGCATGAATTCAGGCACCAGTGAGGTCCCTCAGCCTGGCCTGCAGGATTGGGTTGAAACTGGCTCTCCAACATCCCCTGAGGGGTCCCTGATTGCAAGAGGGTGTGGGCCAGGCCAAGGGACTCCACTGGTGCACAATCGGGGCCAGGGAGAGATGTGGGAGTTTGGTCAGCCAGGGAGGGATCATGGGAGGGCTCTATGGTAAGTCCCACCCGTTTTGCTCAGTCCTGATAGGCCGGACCCCAGCAGCAAACTAACATACAGGTTGGAGCATCTTCCCACTGGTGGTCAGTGCACATCAAAGCAAGTGATTGAGCAGCCTTAGCATATCATTAGCATATTACATTTTGATTGGTTGAACAGATGACTAGACAATTGGACACTTAGCATATTATGCTTTTATTATATAGGATGGTTATAAAATTATTTTCAACATTCACTTTGGAAAGTAATACAGTATTGAGTCTATTATATCTATCTCTGGTTTGATAATCTTGCTAGAGAAAACTTGCAATACAAATTATCCTCTATTGCTTCTATATCTTGCAGAATAATAGTTATTGGTGTGATTGTTCCCATAAATAAAATACTTGCTATATGCCAGGTACTATTCTAAAACTCTCTGTGTATTATTTCCTTTAATAAACAAAGCAATTTGTCAGGCATTAATCATTATCCACATTTTCCAGATGGAATAAGGAGGCTGCCAAAAGTCATGCTATAAGTAAGTGGCAATTAGAACTAAATTCTATTTCAGAAGATTCCAGAACTGATCAATTAATGACCATAGTCTCACTTAGAATTGATGAGAAGGCTCACCCATAATTTATCTCTTGAGTATATAGCAAGTTCCTGCCTTTCAAGTAGGTCTTTGTATTTGCCTATAAATTGAAGTAATAATTTTTGCTAAATATCAAATAAAAGCATAACTTCTGTCCAACTGGGATGGCTCAATGGTTGACCTATAAACCAGGAGGTCACGGTTCAATTCCCAGTCAGAGCACATGCCCGGGTTGTGGGGTCAATACCCAGTGTGGAGCATGCAAGAGGCGGCCAATCAATGATTCTCTCCCATCATTGATGTTTTAACTTGCTCCCTCTCTCTTGTCTTCTCTGAAATCAATAAAAATATGTTTTAAAAATAAAATAAAATAAAATGATAACTTTTCCCCAGACATTTTGAAGGAAATAAACTGAAGAGGCATGAATCTTTAATCAAAATAATATTGAGAATATATGTAGCCCATGGAAGAGATGCAGCCAAGGGGGATATAAGGTCCATGAGGATATGGGGCCCAAAGGAGATAGATATGTAGCCCATGTTAAATGTGTGGCTAATGGGAATTTGTGGCCCAAGTACCGCCAGCCAATCCAGCCCCCATGCCTGTGGCCAACATTTTACCATGATCATAGAATGTTTTTCACTGAATGTGGACTTAACCTCAAAATCCTTCTAAACTTAGTGTCCTTTGTAAGAGCTGCTATTCATTTATTTAGATATTAGGTGTAAAATAACCAAGTATAAGTCTCTCTTTCCAGAGTTAGCATGTGAAATGAAGCCATTTTCCCATTCTCTCTGAAAAACTGAAAGTTGACAGAAGCAAAGTACATGTTTTTGAGTTATAATGTTTCATTCCAGAGTTCTAAGGAAACTTGTACTTAATTTACAGAGATAGCACTGAAATATCTTCTAAGGAGAAAGTGAATTTTATTATTTATTTTAAGTAATACTTGTTCTTCAGTCCTTGTTACTTTGCACAAAGTGTATGATTACTTTTTGTATGGTCAGTTTGGTCTCTCTTTAGGTTTTATCTCTCTTGAACATAGGAAAACTATTTGTTCCCAATACGTACATGCCCTTGTTTTTTTATAGGGATTTGTAATTTCATCTATAGGTGATTTTGGAAATGTAGTCCAAAAATGTTTTAAAACCATGCTAAAATTTCTAAAAAGAGGTTCCATAGCTTCCAAAATAGCCATGCAATGTTTTGGCTCAATCCCACATGAAGTGCAACAATATTTACTGAGTAGATATCAAATACTAGGCACCATACTCAAATCTAGGTTCAGAAAGCGATGATTACAAAATAATTGCCAGCGTAATGGAGTTCAAAGATGTCCAACTCTCCACTCTGCAGGCTCTAGTTCCCCACCAGCCATTAGTTGTACTCTGAGGTAAGTGTTTCCTGGAGTCATGTGGAGCTCCCCAGTCCAACTCCCTAGCCAGGCCATGAGAGATATTCTGCTGAAAGCCACTCTATTGCATCTCTTTTCAGAACATGCAGCCCTAGATGCTTCTCCTGGGAAATGGAAAATTTCTTTTCATCTCTTCTTGATGACTTTCCAAAGAAAACAAAGCAATAGGTAATTTCTCAATAGGTCACCCTGCCACATGAAATTCTCAATAAATCACTCTGTTACATTTCTAAAGATCACAGCTTGAAAAATGGTTTAGAACAAAGAAAGAGACCAGTTAAGAGGCTATTGCAATAATCCAGGGGAGATATTATGAAGACCTAAAATGGAGTGATACTAGGGACAGAGAGAAATAGAAGGATTTTGAGAGCAATTTTCAACTATAGAAATGACAGGGGCTATGAGAAATGAGACTCAAGATATAGACCTGAAAGAACTCATAGAAGACTTCATATAACACATTAAGGTACTCACTTTATCCTAGAGGACAGAAGCTACACAGTGGTGAAGCATGATCCCAGTAGCCTGCAGATCTATTTTGTTTTTCTTGCCTGCACAGAATTAATAAAAAGAATTAGTGGCCAACATTTACAAATAAGATTTAACATAAAATTCTGGATTTCTAATTTCTTTTGAGAAGAAAATTAAAGGAGATCAGACAAAAGTGACTCATAATTCTCCATGACAATAATGGGCTGGAGCTGAATGGTGAATGCTTTCTTTAGATAGGCTGTGGACTCTCCAGTTTGCTACATTCTCCTCCTAGGGCCAGCTTCACTCATTTCTATTGCCTGCCTAATGCCTATAAACAATGGCTATCATTCCTTTTGCTGTAAATAATGAAAACTCCTTTAGTATTGTGTATGAAGAAAAAAATTATTATATGGAAAGTAATCTTACAGGGTGATCTGATCATAAATTTCTAACTGGGCAGGTCATGATGAGTAGCCACACCCGGGCATATAACTTCTTTAGTAAAAAGTTTATCTTTGTCTTAAGTAATATCTGTCCATTGATTCTGTGCATCTAGGTTAACACACCTTTGAAATAAGTTGTAACCACCCTGAAGAGAGCAATTGCTCTTACATACTATCTTGTAACAATCCTCACCTTGCTTTCTCCAATCTACTAGTACCTTACTTTCCCACCTTAATTCCAAACACATAAAAGAAGCTGAGAAACTGTTATTCTCCAGAGCATTTTAGATCTTACTCTCTAGCATATGTCATCAGTTTGGCTCAGATAAACTCATAAAAATCTCTACAGGTTTGGACATTTCTATGTCCACAAAATGTTTAAACTGGGAAGTGTCATGAGTATTTTTTAAAGACAGATCACACTGGTGGCAACATTGGAGTATTAATTGTAAATATACAAGAGCAAACATGGGAAGAACAGTTCAGAGACAGTGGCAATATTACATCTGAGAGTGGAGGAAGCCTGTGCCAAGATATTGGGTAGACCCCAAAAAAGGGAGAGGTAAGCTTCCAGGAGTATTTAAAGAGCTGAAACAGCAGAACTTAGTAATTAATTGGGAGTGGGAGTAGGATGCAGAGGACAGGGTAAAGCAGAGTTAAGGATGACTGATTCTAAGGGTTTTTGGCTTTGAGTATCTGGGTTTAGATTTAAAATACAGAAGAAGAAGCTGGTTGAAAAGCACAAATTCCTATCATGAATTTCAATATGTTCATTATTTTTTAGTGAAAATTAAGAGCTTCTCAGTGAGTTATGGTATATATGGAAAACTATTCTAAGATGTTAATTAACTCCTCAAAAAATAAACTTCAGAAGATAACAATGGAATGGGGGTCAATCCCTCCCAGTGACTCCAACAGCAATCAAGGCTAACTTCAACAGGACAGTACACACAATCCATATAGGGGCATACCTAGAGTACCCAGCTCAGATGACTTGGGAGGCTGAGCAACAGCCCTACAGGACACAATGCACAAGACCACATTGCCAATTCTAGGAGACATAGCAGCTCAGCCTAATACATAGAAACAAACACAGGGAAGCAGCCAAAATGAGGAGACAAAGAAACATGTCACAAGAGAAAGAACAGAAGCACTTTCCAGAAAAAGAACTAAATGAAATGGAAGCAAACAAACTACTGGATACAGAGTTCAAAGTAATAGTTATAAGGATGCTTAAGGAACTTAATGAGAGCTTCAAGGGACTTAGTGAGAATTTCAAGGATTTTAGTGACATCAAAGACATGAAAAAGTACCAGTCAGAAATGAAGGATGTGCTAACTGAAATGAAGTATAATTTACAGGGAATCAATGGTAGAGAATGTCGAGAATCAAATCAGTACTTTGGAATATAAGGAAGACAAAAGCACCCAATAAGAAGAGCAAAAAGAATCCAAAAATATGAAGATAGTGTAAGGAGCCTCTGGGATAACTTCAAGAATATCAAAATTCACATTATGGGGGTTCCAGAAGGAGAAGAGAGAGAGCAAGATATTGAAAACCTATTTGAAGAAATAATGACAGAAAACTTCCCCTACTTGGTGAAAGAAATAGACTTATAAGTCCAGGAAGCACGGAGAACCCAAACAACAGGAATCCAAATAGGACCACACCAAGACACATCATAATTAGAATGCCAGCAGCAAAAGACAAAGAGAAAATCTTAAAAGCAACAAGAGAAAAGCAGTTAGTTACCAACAAGGGTGCACCCATATGACTGTCAGCTGGTGTCTCAACAGAAACTTTGCAGGCCAGAAGGGAGTGGCAAGAAATATTCAAAAGTGATGAATAGCAAAAACCTACAAGCAATATTACTCTACCCAGCAAAGCTATCATTTAAAATTGACAATCAGATAAAGAGCTTCACAGACCAGAAAAAGTTAAAGGGGCTCATTACCACCAACCCAGTATTACATGAAATGTTGCAGGTCTTTTGGGAGGAGGAGGAGGAGGAGGAGGAGGAGGAG
>PVJC01043095.1:0-14677 GCA_004026665.1 Murina feae
CCTTGGTGAACCTTTTAGTTGTTAAAAAATGTGTAGTCCATCTTAATTTTTGGGGTTGGGATATTGTGTCACTCTTTTGGTCTGTTTTATGGTAACATGGATGGAAATTGCTGAGATGTATAATTTATACATTTTCCTGACCTTTGTTAATACACAAGAATTAAACGGTATAAACTCATTATAGGATTTGAATTGTAAGTTTCTGGTTAGTTCGGTCTGTTAGTTTGTACTGAGAAAGTGCACTCTATCCACATTAGCTGTGGCTGCATGGTAAGCCCGCACGCAGCTGCCCTTCCAAGTGTTGTATGGTCACAGTATAACCGTTTCTGACACAAACGTTGCTAAATGGTGTTGGTGTCCTTTTTTCTCACAGTGAGAATTCTCGCCTGGCTGCCGAGGTTTACAAAGACATGCCCGAGACCAGCTTCACCCGCACCATCTCGAACCCCGAGGTCGTCATGAAGCGGCGGCGGCAGCAGAAGCTGGAGAAGAGGATGCAGGAGTTCCGCAGCTCGGACGGGCGGCCCGACTCAGGTCAGGCTTCCGGTTTCCCTCGCTGGTTGTGCACCGAGTTGGTAGTCACACCTCCTAGGGGCAGGGCCCTTGCGAAGTTGCATGAGCGGTGACGTGGCCTCTTCACGAGTGCATGTCGTGTCGGGTCCTGACTCAGTGTGGGCTCCCACGTGAGACATAAGAGCTCTGTTCACAGAGAGCATTGTTCCCTGCAGGGCCAACCAATCGAGGTGTCTCTCCCTTCCTTAGTCCCCTCCCCCTCCCTTCCACTCTCTCTAAAAATCAATGGAGAAATAGCCTTGGGTGAGGATTAACAAAAAAAGGAAAGGAAGGTGGTAAACATTTTTTAAAAGGGCAGTAGGAACGCTCATGAACACCTGCCGTGCGCTAACCACGTTCCAGACCTGAAGGGGCTCTGTATGTCATAGGATATGACGAGGAGCTGCTGAAGAGTGTAAATTGGGGCTTCCGGAAGCTTTTAATGTAGCTGAAGCTTCAAATCTAGAGCAACTGGTGTGGACACAGGGTGGAGAGAGGTCTTGGTGGCTGCTGTGGAGGCTGCTGCTCTGAGGCCTGGTCTCGGGGCTCCTGACCAGCGTGGACCCTGCAGAGGGGCCTTTACCAGTCCCGGCGCTTGGGACAGTCCCAGTCGCTCTCTTCTCACCGCCATGCTTGTGCTTCTCACAGCGTGGACCGCTGTCTTCAGTTATTTGTTGTTTTTGTGTTGTCACCCCTCCCCCAGCACCTCCTCACAACTGAAGCCAGGCAAGCACACTCACTTGTTCATCGCGTGGTCTCAGCCTCGGGACAGTGGGGTCTGGGATCTGAGTGGGTTTTCATGGTCACATGTGTTGACAGCCTGAGCCAGGAGGTGTGTGGTCCAATAAAGTGCAGTTTCATTACAGACCTAGTATTTTTACTGTGAGTCAACTTGTCACATGGTAGTTTGATCATAAGTAGGACGCACACTGTGACACCAAAAGTAGATGTCTGTAGAATTTCATTAAAAACATACAAACAACAACGAAGACCTCAGGCTGTGACGTTGCTCTGCCCAGGTTGGTTTTTCCTCCCAAGTTAGTTCACAGCTGGAAAGGGTGCGGGTGTGAGTCCCGGGGCGCACACTGGGCCAGTGCTTCAGCGCAGGTCCCTTCTGCAACAACGACATCTAGTTCAGTCTTTTACAGTTGGCGTAGTCAGTGGGGTTCATATGAACTTCATCCAGGTTTTTAATTTGTCTCAGATTGATGGTGAGAAGATAGAGACAGTGGGGAAATGGCTGTGTGACAGCAGGTACGTGAGGACACGGGCTAGCTCTTAAGGAACCAGCAGGACTATCTACTCGCTTCCTTCTTGCTTCATCCATTATCCTCGCAGGAGTCCGTTCACCGTCCTGAAACCAGCTGGGCTGGAGGAGAGGCCAGGGGCGCTCTGTCCTCCAGGCGCGTGCTGTGGCAGAGTCACTGGATCGTGTGTGCCCCCAGTAGGAGATGACGATGGAATTGTGCCCGTTCCGTCTGGGCCTCCATTGCAGCGAGAACTTGGGCGCCCTTTTCTTGAGTGATTGCAGATGCCCGCTGCCTGTTACTGGAGTGAAGTTGTGCTCAGAGACATTTGATGTTTTCCAGGTGGAACGTTGAGGATTTATGCAGACAGTTTACGACCAAATATCCCCTACAAGACAATCCTGCTGTCTACCACGGACCCTGCGGACTTCGCAGTGGCGGAAGCTTTGGAGAAGTATGGCCTGGAGAAGGAAAACCCGAAGGACTACTGCATTGCCCGGGTGAGTGGCTGCTGGCAGCACCGCCCAGTGGTGCCAGCGAGAACTTGGCCTTCAGTGAACTTGCTCCTGGGCTAATTCCTTCCCACTGTGCAATTTAGAATCTGAAAAACCATGTGTTCAAGCCATAGGAGAACGTTCCGTCTCCTGTTACACAGTTATCCATGCTCTGTATGAATGAGGGAGGAAGTAAAGGTCATCCACCATTCTATCGTGGGTAGCAGCTATATGTCCTTCCAGTTGTTTCTTGGCCTTCATAGGAATAGTGTTTGACCAGTTTGGTTTCACAGTAACTTCTGTTTACCCCCAAGCCATGACCTCTTTCTCTAAATGCCTGCGATTTACTTCTGAGGGACAGTCACAGTGGATGGATTTGTTTTAGGTTATGCTCCCTCCTGGAGCCCAGCATTCTGATGACAAAGGTGCTAAAGAAATGGTCCTTGACGATGACGAGTGCCCCTTACAGATCTTCCGGGAGTGGCCCAGCGACCGCGGTGAGTGCAGAGAGGTGTGCGCTGCTGAGCCGCTGGCTCAGTCTCTTGGCTGTAGGGAAGCCCGGCTGTAGGGGAGCCCGGCTATAGGGGAGCCTGGCAGTGCTCCCTGAGGGCTATTTGTGGGGCGGTTTTCTCTGTCCTCCCTGGTCCCCTTATTCGAGGCCACGTTCAGCGGCTCCTGTGCAGATCTGGAACAGACAGTCCCCCTCCAATAGGCATGTTGCGTGTTAGAGAAGCTGGGCCCCGGCACTGCCTCGCGTGGAAGGCCATGGTCCTGTCAGCAGTGGAGTCCCTCGGTGCCGGCCAGATGACTGGGTGGGTTAGCAGATGCGTTCTCATAGGGAAAGTGACCTGCCACCCTAAAGGTTGTCCAGGGTCAGTTATTTAAAACAGGAGCCCAGGCTTTTCACTCTGCAGGACGTTTGCTCTCACTGTTCAGAGCAGGGAAGGGGTCCCTGTGTCTTGATGGGACAACTTTTCTTGCTCTGGGTTCCCATGATACGCTCCCTGCTGTGTGCTGGTCTTTGCATTAATAAATACATAAAGATTTACTGCCAATCAACCCTGGCAGTGTTTGAATGTGGACGGGTAGTTTTAAAATACACTTGCTCAGTACTTTTTCTAGACAGTATACAGGTAAGCTTTATTAAAGTTAAATTCCTTTGAATTCTGGGTTAAGTCAGTTGAAGTAAATAAAAATCAGATCAATTAAACAGATATTTGTGTGTATATAGTTGTGTGTGCATGTGTTACGTGTGTGTGTGTGTGTGTGTGTGTGAATATGTTTATTGCTCATAGGGTTGTTTACCAAGATAAACACGCACTCATTCAGAAACTGATGTGTTCTTTTCAAGGGTGCCATGTGCTTGGGTAGTTGTTAATGTAAAATAACTTTGCAGCTCGGTTGCTGGAGTCTCTCGGAGCACATCCAGAGACGGTACTGTCTCTGTTGAGTAAAGCTTACTGGGTGAGCTTTCCCGCAGCTTGCCTTGGGAGGTGTCATTGGGTTACATTTTCTGTATAAATCTTGGGTCAGCTGGCCCTCTGCGCTCCCTGCATCTGGTTCATACTCGGCATTGCTTCTATTCCAGGGGTTTTAGTCTTTCAGCTGAAGAGGAGGCCCCCAGACTATGTCCCCAGGAAAACCAAGAAGCACCTGGACGGGCGACCCGCGAAGGGCAAGGAGAGAGCTGACGGGGCGGGCTACGGCTCCGTGCTGCCTCCCGAGAAGCTGCCGTACCTTGTGGAGCTGAGCCCAGGTGAGGCGCAGAGAACGGTTCATTGTGTAAAGGAGTTTTTCACTTGCCTGACAATCTGTTTCAAACCATTTACTTTTCTAAAGAATAACCCTCATAAGATGACATTTACTTTAAAAAACACTCAAAACCGTAAGGTCCTAAGAAACGTACTTTTCATGCATAAAAATAAAGTTCACGTGGGCAGAAGTTGGTATTGAAAAAAAAGCTAAAATAGTGGCAATAGAGAATAAAGGAAGGTTTAATTGATCTCCATTGAAATATTTTTGTTCAAAATGACCTTGTAAAGTCCTTCCTCCAGCTGACAGCCTGAGAGGGGCTCCTCTGAGGCCGGTCCAGGAGGGCAGGCGTGTACTCAGCGGTGTGTGACGTATGAACAGTGTCTGGAAAGAATGTCCTTACACCGAACACTGCAGTGGAGAAATTCTCTGTGGGAGGGAGGGGTCTGGTTTCAAAATGAGAGTAAACCAAGTTTATTTTCCTGTTAGGCTTAAAAATACTTGTTTATAGAGCTCTTCTAAGCCAAAGCTGTTGTAAGGGAGCCATCCGGGAGAGAAATACATTGATGTTCTTAAACGTTTTACATACATATCCCTATGTCGTATATATGTTTGCATCTGTGATACACATGGCATGTTTATGACCTAAATAAACGACATCATTCCGAGTTGATGTGGTTCAGGCACTAATGTGTTACAGTGCACTGTGCGAGGCAGTCTGTGGCTCCCCACTGCCCAGGGCTGCGTTTACATACAGGCCGTGAGCAATCACAGAGAAAGGGAGCTGGAAACCAAACCACATACACAGGCAACGCGTGGTTCTCGGGCAGGTTTTCTGCCCTTCTCTCCTTTGACTCCAAGTGTGTGTGTGTTTGCAAGGTTATGGCTGCCGGTTAGATACGGTGCGATGGTCCAGCAGTCACACGGCTCAGCCAGGTGCATCGATGCAGGAGAAATGGTGTTGCTTTGCCGGGTACTGGCAGTCGATGCTCGGTGGCAGTTTGCTGCACGTCCTAGCTTACGCTGGTGATGTGTGAGCGTTCTTACTCCATCTGCTGTTTGTGAGGAGTAGGTTAGTGCTACTTTGTCTGTCGGTCTCTGGCTGAAAAGTTTGTTGAAATGTTGCTTGCTCGCTGTGGTTTGGACATGCCCTGGTGTCAGTGTGTGTCTAGTTGGGGGGGTGTCTGTAGGGTGTGTGAGCGTGCTGGTGCCTGGAGTCTGAGACAGTGGCTAGCAACTTATTAAAAGTGGCCATTTATTTCTCAACTTAACACTCTTTAGTCAGGGTCTTTGAGCATTGGGTCTGTTCTTTAAAGTTTTGCATTACATACTAGAAATTAACGATTATTTTCTTCAAACCAAAAGTTTTGAGGGATTTAGAAGTATAGTGTTAGTTCAGAGAGAATTGATAACTAGCAGTCAGCATAAAATAGTTTTCAATGAGTAATGGAAAGTTGATTTGAGTGGTGGCAGAGACAGGCTGAGAATTCGTTCATTGACGGACTTGACTGATAGTTACTGAATACTTATTATATGTCATCGTCTGGGCCTTGGAGATAGAGCCCCAGCAAAACAGATTAAACCCTGATTTCAGGAACTTATATGCTAGCAAGAATTGCTATTTTGACTGTTTATTTCATATGTATAGTCTCCCAGGTGGTGAAAATGTGTAATTTTTTTTGTAGGTGTGGGAAAGTGGTAGAGACTAGATAAATATTACTTCTGTGCTCCTTTTCAGCAAATATTGGCAACAGCACATGTTACATGGCAATGAGTGCATGTCCTTAGTCCGTGGCCTTGTGCTACGTTTGTCAGCGCTTGCCAAGCTAATGCTTTAGGCTGAGCAGTGCTTTCCAAGGTGAGTGAGGTTGCTCCCGCCGTTGAGTGGCCGCGCCCGAGAGCGTGGTGAGTCCCCGTGCCTGCGCTGGTCTGACGTCCCTCCTGTTGGGTGGCCTTACTGTTTGACAAATGCCCGATGCTCAGATTGGCGACCGCTGTCAGGGTGAGCAAGTGGTGGCAGACCCGAGTGCTGGGCAAGGTCCAAGCGGTAACCTTGTTGTTCTCAGTAAGTTTTCACTCTTTTAGTCAGCGTGCTGAATGAAGTGGAAGGTTTTCGTTGCCAAGCAAGTAATAGATCCATGTTGACTTGTCGTGAATAGATGAGAACCGTATTTCCACCGGACGCATCGTCAGACCGGATCTGTCCACAGCCGGGCTGAATGTGTGAGGTGTGGGTGTAGCTTGCACTGTCTTTTGGAGAAATGGCTCACAACTGCCTGGAGGCTTTGCCTTGGGTTTGACTGTGTTCTTTCAACAGAAGACTGCAGGGGGCGTGGCCGCCCCAGGCTTCCCTCACTGCTGTCCTGCCTGGTGACTCACCTGTCGTCTCAGTGTCTCCTTACAGTCCGTTGTCTCTAACACACAGCCTGCCTGGGCCTGTCGTCTGTCCTCATCCTGAAGGTGGTGGGGTGGACGCTTTCCTCTCGGCCGAGTGGTCTCACTGCAGCTCACCTCTCCTGTCTCTCCCTCTTCATGTCCCGCATGGCCTCTGTCGCTGCGCTGCCTTCACCTGGGTCCTCTGCATGCGCACCCCAGGGAGAAGGAACCACTTTGCCTACTACAGCTCTCACGCTCACGAAGGTAACTCTGTGCTCCTGCTGCTCAGCTAGGGCGCTAACAGAGCCTAGTGTGTGTGCGTATTGGTGTCGAGTTGGTATGAGTGACTTATTTTAAGGCATGTAATGTACTGTCACTAATAAGCATTCCATATCCAGAATTCATTAAACATGGGAACTTATTTTGCAAAAATGTCCAATTCCTTAAGTGAGAACTGAAAGAAGGGAGAGAGTGGTTTTCCTATTCTCCCCTCCATCCCCCCAAGAAAAGAGGGAAGAGGCAGGGACGGGGAAGGAGAGAGAGAATATTGAGGGCGAGAAAGAGACAGAGGCAGCAGGCAGGAGGAGTGCTTTGTTCAGCCTGTCCTCGACCTTGGGGTGCATTGACGGTGGTGGGAGGAGCCCCTCAGGTCAGAGGCTGTGTGTCCGAGACTCCGTGGGAGGCCGCAGGGACGGCCAGCCGTGTGCTGGGAGCTTATGTTACTGCCGGGCCTGAGGTGTTCTCCGGGCTCCTTGCTCTCGGGCGACCTCACCGGAAACATGCCACTCCGATTTTGAATGTCTCCTTCTTTGTCATCTTAAATGCTACAGCTAGTTGTTGGTTTTATGGAAATATTTCGTTTTTATCTGCTTTTGTACTTTAAATGTTTTTTATGTGTTAAATCTAACAAATACTTTCCGTGCTTTGTGAAGTTTATTTACCTTTTACCATCTTATTTTAGTTTAATTTTCTCCATACTGATCATACAGATTTTTATTAGATATTAGACAGACTTGGAGTTTGGGTTTTATTGTGTGTTTTAAAAAATATAAACAGGTGGTATTCTTTTTACCTGTTTTGATATTTGTGTATAAATAAAGAAGAGGCCCAGGCGTGGTTTTGTTATCTTATGAGGGTTCTTTAATGATTGCACGTGTTTGTTAATTTCATCCTCTGAGGTGATGGAGCGACAGAGGCCTTTCCTTCCCCAGTCGTACCATGTGCACGGAGGGTGTGGTGTCAGCAGCTTCGGCCACGTAGGCTGCTTTCACTCCAGTGCCACTCGAGGAGGGCTCACTTTCTCCCAGTGGAGCTGGGGGAGCACGTGTGAGATTCTTTCAGTGGCCTCACAGCCCTTGGGTAGTGGCTCAGCCGCTGTGTTGGTTCAGTAGGAGGTGAGCTCTGCTCGCTTTCCCCCGGGTCCCCTGCCACACCCAGCACAGAGTCTGCGACGAAGGAGGCTCCTCGCCCATGTCCACACTTTGCACAACACACTGCTTCCCAGAGGCTCCTCTGGACGCCGACGTGCTCCTTCCTCTCTGCCCGTGAGGGGCTCCCCTTAATCGTCAGCATGCTAAAGAGGACTTCCCCTCACAGACAAGGCGCAGCATGTGTGGTAGTAATTTAGGGACCTCAGGTTGGCAGATAAAACCCCAACACCCAGATGTATTTGGATTTGGGGTGAGACATCAGTTTTTTAGTGTAAGTTTATCTCAGGTATTGCACATGTGACGGGATGTCATGTATTTCATTTGACAACCCTAAATAATATTCTAACGTTTCTCCTGCCCCCCAAGAAGGAGAAAGAGGAGCCCACTTCCAGCTATTGAATGACAGATGCATGAAACGGCTGTGGAGGGAAGCCTGGCCCCGGGAGAGGGCGGGTGGAGGGAGGGCGCTCCCTGGGCCCCTGTGCCCTTCGCATTGGGAACCTCGTGCACATTCCACATGCTCTTAGACAGAATTACCAAGTAGGTAGAGCTCAGACATCCTGGTCCAAGCGCTGCTCTGTGTGGCAGGGCTCGTAGAGGGTTTCCCACTGGAAAGGGGCTCTGCCTTTGCCAAGGGCACAGCCGTAGAGGGTCTGGGCGAGCGCGGAGGACTCCGTGCGAGGAGTGTGTGTGCAGCTGCCGTGCGAGGGTCGTCACCCTTGAGCAAGGGGACGGCCGCGCTGTTGCAGGAGGAAAGGTTGCACTTGGAGCTTCCGTGCCTCCATCCCCCTCTTCCTCCCTCCCCGAACGCAAACACACAACCATCTAGGAGTCCGTGGCCACCGTGAAGGTGGCTCGGAATCTGCCTGTGGAGGTGTTTCCTATTGTTACTTCCAAGTGGTCAGAAAGGAGAGGCTGGGAAAGGAGTGTGTTCCCTTTCTCTGTAGCTCTCACTGCTGGTGGGAAAGTGTCCATGGAGAAAGGGTGATGGCCATTAGCTCACACGCTGCCCTTCAGGCACGTCGTGAGTTTTTCTTTCTACCCTAAACAGACAGGTTTTTCATGTTCTTCCGTTTTTTTTTTCTCCGCTTCATATTGAAATAATTGTTTTTGATCAGTTATTTGCTTCTTTTTTCTTTATTTTGTAATGGCTGTGTGACCATATTGCATTATTCTGTTTCTTCATTTTTAGTTAATAATTACTGACTGCTAAGACTAAATCTTTATTAAACGCATACTGTGGACCAGACACTGCTGAGTGCCAGGTTAGAGAGATTTCTCCAAAAAGTTAGCCACCAGGGAGCTCAGAGCTGGAGGCGAGGCAGTAGGAAGGAGGGAGGGACAGGGACCCGGCACCTGGTGTCTGCAGCAAGCAGGGTCATAGCTGTGCAGGGACTGAAGGCAGTGCCGGTTCAGGGAAAGCCCAGGTGGTGCTGATGCCTCCTTTTGGATCAGAACTTGGAGCTGCCACCATGTCATGAGGGTGGCCCAGCTGTGAGCAAGCACAGATGCCCGGTTCCTGGCTCCCTTTGATCTGGGTCTCGGGTGCTGCTCCAGTGTCTCCTGTGTGGCCCGGAAGTCAGACCTCTGCTCTGCTTCAGAGATGGACATTCTTTGGGGTGTTACTGTCACCTCTAACATCACAACAGTTCACACAGAGCTGGTGTAGGCACGGCGTCTTGTGTCCAAGAGCTGAGACCGCACCACAGTCTGAAACCAGTGTGCACTCCAGATGTTGAACTCTGAAGCCCTCCCAGCTAACATCCCGAGCCAGCACCTGGAGATCGTAGCTGGCGGCTTAGTAAGAGGCCCTGAGGCCACAGGCGCTAGTGCAGTAGGGCGAGTGCCTCCTGGGCTGCTGGGAGACTAGCGGGTGGGTGCAGACGGGGCTGCCTCCATGGCCAACACTTTTGGGACCCATTGGTCCTTTGGGGCATGTCCCCTCCTGGCAGCTCTGATATCAGAGCAGGGCTTAGACTGGAGCCATTCCATAGGATCAGGAATGAGTAGGTGCCCTGGGCAACACGCCCGCCCGGCACTGCTCTCCCCACACACCCCATCATGCAATTCCTGCGCAGGGATGTGTACACTTCCAACACTGCACAGAGGTGAAGTGACACCAGCAAGCCTGGGCCCTCTGGAGCGGAGCCCGGGGGGAGGGCTCAGAAGGCGCAGTGTGGGCTCCTCCCCCAGGATTTGGTCCAGGAGGTCCGGGTGAGCCCTGAGGCTGCACTAGGAAGACCTGCTTCTGGTCCAGCTGTGCCCACAGCTGAGTGGCCGGTGCGGGTGCAAGGCAGGTTCACTGCCAGAGGGGCCTGGGCTCAGGGAAGGCCCTGGGCCTGTGATGACCTTCGCCGACTGATAGGATCACTCCTCAGAGTCATTAACAAAACCCGGGGCGGGGAGGGTGGTAAAGACAATGCTTATTATCTGATGAGAAAATGTCGGTATGAATGACAGTGTCCGGCCCCTGGAATGATACTCAGCAGAAGCTGACGTGTTCATGTGTCTTAGTTTGCGTTTTCTGTGTCCAGTTAAGTCGCGTGCTGTGAATGCGGAAGAAGTGTGGTGTCACTTCTAAGGTGACCTTTTACTTGCTTCTCACAGACGGATCTGACTCCAGAGACAAGCCCAAGCTCTACCGCCTGCAGCTCAGTGTGACTGAGGTCGGGACAGACAAGTTTGACGACAGCTCTATCCAGGTGCGTGTTGGACGGCCACTCTCAGTTGCCTTTTGTGAGTCTCACCTTTCAGTAGGAGGTAGCAGGTGGGAGCGAATGAATAAATGGGTGAACACGAAAGACTATATTTTGGCGTAAGTAGCTTGTTCACTTAGGGTCACTTTTCTTTGCTTAGCATGAGGAGAGCAGAGTGTGCGTTTCTGTCCACACTGCCGTCTAGACACGTGGGGTGGCCATGACGTTCCTGAGACTGCTGCTTGTCCCCAGTGATGGCGATGGTGTTACAGGCCTGCTTCCGGGAGATAGTGCCCATCACCGGGCGACACCTGGGATCACAGGCCTCAGGACTCACAGTGCAAGTGTCATCTGGGTGTGGTTCTTGGGCGCTTAGCAACCTGAGCTCAGCATGCTCTGTGAGTGAGCAGAGTTAGGGCATCGCTGCACAAGAGGACCTAGCTATAAACGACGGCCTGCTGTCGGTGTTGGGTTCGGCTCTGACATTCTTTCCTCCTCAGCACAGCAGTGAACAGACACACAGGAGCGTGTAATCTTACATCTGTGTAGACTGACTGCTAACTCCCCCAGTCTTTAAAATGACCGCGTGCTGTTTAACGCACAGTTACAGCCTGCCCTGAATCAGGTACTGGCTGCTAAGAGTGGGATGTGCAGTGTTTGACAGCGTTTGCTTGTTTTTCCACTGCGGATGGAAACCCACTGGAAAGGGAAACCCACTGGAAAGCACCAGCAGTCCAGCGCTTACTAGGCTGCGTGCATTGTCAGCGGGGGACTCGCAGCTTTAAGATGGTGTTTTTAAGTTCTGTGTACATTTTCTCCTGTTTTTAGTTGTTTGGTTCAGGAATTCAGCCCCATCACTGCGACCTCACGAACATGGATGGTGTGGTCACCGTCACGCCCAGAAGCATGGATGCGGAGACCTACGTGGAGGGGCAGCGCATCTCGGAGACGACCATGCTGCAGAGCGGGATGCGTGTGCAGTTCGGGGCCCAGCATGTGTTCAAGTTCGTGGACCCCAGCCAGGACCACGCTCTGGTGAAGAGGCCTGTGGACGGGGGCCTGCCCGCCAAGGGCCCCAGACACAAACCTGGGTAAGTCACTGGGACGCGTGGCCTCCAAGGAGGGCACGGTGTTTCTCCGTGATGCCGAGGCATCGCAAGCTAGGCTTCGGTCACGTTATTTTAATTTTGTCTTAATTTTTAACTCAAAGTGGGTTTGTGGTTCCAGTTCTTGTTTATGTGGTTGGTTTCAGGGGGAAGAAGAAGAAAGAAAGGTCTTTACCCTAAAGCGGGGGGTTGTGGTTTTTAAGTTATTTTGAAATATGTTGTTATTTGATCCTTTAAAACAATACTTGGCTCTTCTGTGAAGGATTATGGTGTTCATGTGAGTAAGATCCTCTATAGTGAGGTTTTGTGCTGAGGTTCATTTTCCTGTCACTAAGGAAGGCTCTCTCTCTTATACTTGAGCTCCACCTAGCGCCTGTCTGAGGACTCGCAGCGGGGCTCCTCCTGGAAAACAGGGAGGCCTCCCGTTTGGTGAGGGTAGCCGTGGGGGGTGTGCGTGTGTGTTTCGCAGGATGGTGGGTGTGGGTCTCACGCTGTTCAGAGCAACCGGATGTGCATGAAGGGAAGCCGTGCAGGAGCAGAGCCTGGAGCAGCTGTGCTGGCTCTCCTGCGCCACCTCCCCTCCTTGCTCAAACCCCCCTCCCCTGGAGCCTAGACTGGGGCAGCTGTGAGCGTTGGGGTGTCTTCATGTTGGTCTTGCAGTGTCGGCATTATCAGCTTGGTTGTTGCTGTAGGTTAGCAGTGGGCTGTGCCCCTGCGCATCCTTTGTCCATGATGAATCCTGGCAAAGGACAGGGCGAAAGCAAGGACGGATGACCTGTCCCCGCCGGAGGAAATGGTCGTCACACACACTCGAAGGCAGGGGGGTGCTGGGAGTCCATGGGCTGCGAGATCTGTTTCTAGCCTCTCCCCTGGAGCTCCAGCCTCTTCGTTCCCCGGAAAACCTGCAGCGCCTTTGCTGTCTCCTCAAGGTGTCCGGCTCTGCTCCCACTCGACGCGAGCGTGTGTCTGAGCTTGCTCTGCGCCCAGTGCCGGGAGGACCCGGCTTTCCTCCCCGAGCTCTGCTTCATCGCCGTCCCCTTCTGTCTCTCGCCCCGGCCTCCTGGCTCCTGACTGCGGCACACAGTCCTGCCCACATGCCCTCCACTTCATTTCCATCACCAGCGTCTTGCTTTCAGCACCAGACGTCCCGACAGGAGTTCAGCTGCTTGGCGTCCTCCTTCCCGCTTCTTCCCAGGATGCGTCTCCACAGGCAGCACCCGGGAAGGTTTCCTCCGGGAGCTGCCGGCTGCCTCCCGGGACCTTGCCCTTGCTGACCGAGGCTTCCTCTCCGAGCCCAGAACCCGTTCATCTCCGTTTTTCTGTTTTTGGGTACTTTTTAAACATCGTGAAAAGGGGAGAATTCAGATTCCCTAGGGAAGCACAGGGATGAAGCGCTGGCTCCCGCCATTGGCTCCGGTGTCTGGGCTCTGTTCTCCGCTGGCTGGGCCTCTGCCCGGCAGGACCGGGGGCCCTCGCTCTCCCCTGTGCCTAGTGTCTCCCATGTGCCCAGGCTATTGCTTGTTTAGAAGGAGTTCGTTCATACTCGGAACTAACCTTCTTGAGGATGGTTTGAAAGTTTTGATGAAGCTCCTGACCTGATTGCTAACATGTCACCAGTTTCTCCATTTCTCTCCTTGTTGCCTAAGTGGGACCAGAACAGTCACCCCAGGGCCTCAGCAGGCGGCTCCTGGTGCCTGAGGCGTCTCTTCCTTTCATGCCGTTTGTGCCTCGAGGCTTATGGGTGGGACTCCTCCTTCTCTCCTTAGGGCTCCTTTCCGCTGTTTCTAAATGTCGTTTTAAAGTCGGTCCTGAGAGTGTTGAGGAGGTATCGGTGAGAAGGGCTTTTGTTTTGCTTTGTTTTCACGTGAGGACGTCACGTCACAGGAAGGCCATAGCATCCAGCCACCTGGGAAGGGGAGCCAGGTTGCTTTGGGTTGTGACACACAGAGAACCACTCTGCAGGCTCCCGTCTCTTCACACCCAAAGGCGCGTCTCACCCTGCAGCTTCGTTGCGGGAAAGCGCCGTCTTAAAGGGCTTGGCACACCGGGCGTCCTCTGACCGCTCCTCCTGTATCACTGGGCGAGGCTCTGCCCGATCATTGGAGTCTTCATTCTCTGTTTCTGTTTATCTTGGCAGAATTGTTCAGGAGACAACTTTTGACTTAGGAGGCGATGTTCATAGCGCAACAGCGTTGCCAACAAGCAAGGTAGGTGATGCGTCTTCCCTGACAGGCCGTGGTGGTTTAATGCTGGGGGCACTGCGGGCGCGAGAGTGTGTGGAGCCGATACCCTGCTGGGCAGCCTCCACGGGGGCTCCCTGGGGGCTGTGTTCTCTCTGACGCAGAGCCAACGGGTGCGTTTCTCAGTGACGGGGGGGCAGGCTGTAAGGCTGTGTGCGCCCTGAGCAGCGGGGCTGTGCTTTCTCTTCGGTGCCGTGTGTGCCCAGCCCTTCCCGGTCAGGTGATCCCGAAGACAGCGGCTCCCACCCCCTTAGGCTCTCTTGGTCCTGGCTCCCGCCCGTCAGCCTGCCCCCTGGGCACTCGGCTCATCTGTGTGATCAGTCATTTCTCTCCTCGCTTGGTCACTTGTTGCTGGGAAACAGCTACCCAGAAGCTCTGGAGTGAAACGCAGGCTCCTGCTTACGGTCGAGCAGGTGGTCTGGACACACCTGAGCAGCGAGTTGCTGGTCTTGCTGATGGTTCCTTGTGTGGCTGCGTTCAGCGAGTGGGTTCGTTGGTGGCCAGGCTGTGCTAGGACATGGGGCCTGCTGGACCTCCCATCTCCCTGTCATCTCAGGTTCTCTCCGTGGGACTTCACCCTGTCATCTCCATGGCCGACAGACATCCTGGGGCCTCCCAGGAGCCGTGGGGTTTGCAGGTCTCCTGAAGGCTCAGGCGGGAGCTGGCAGGGCATGGCTCCTCCACGGGCCTGTGGGTGATGCAGAGCACAGTCTGGCAGGGCTCCGTCCCTACACGCAGGCGCCTGGCTACTGCCCCCTGACCACCCGCGTGTCCACGTGGCTCC
>PVJC01043096.1:0-15526 GCA_004026665.1 Murina feae
TTATAATCTTCCATTTAATAAGGATTTAGAAAAAGAGAATTACTCAAAGAAGACATACTGGGCCCTAGCTGGTTTGGCTCAATGGATAGAGCATCAGCCCTCAGATTGAAGGAAGTGGGGTTTGATTCTGATCAAGAGCATATACCTTGGTTGCAGGCTTGATTGCTACCCTGGTTGGGGAACACACTGGAAACAACCAATCGATGTGTCTTTATCACATTGATGTTTTACTCTCTCACTCTGTCTCTACCTCTACCTTCCACTCTCTAAAAATCAATGGAAAAATATCCTCAGTGAGGATTAATAACAACAACAATAAAAAAGACATACTGGTAGAGAATATCACCACATGCAGAAAAAACAATACTCATTACTCCCAAAGAAAAAGTTCAATTATATAAGTAAACTTAATAATTTTTTAAAAAGTGTATATATTTTAGTGAAGTCTATAATGTCAAGGTGAAAGGGAAATCTTACTATCCTAGAGAAAAATATTTTTTTAAATAAGCTTTTACTTAAATAATAAAAAAGTTTAAATAAAGACTTAAAATTCTATTTTAAATGCCGTATGAGCAATATTGGATGCAGAAAAGGCATATACAGTATTAAATAATTTTTAAAACTACAAAAGAAGGAGTACAATTAAATAAAACATGTTAAGGATATGTATATAGTGATAAAAGAATATTAGGGATGTGACAGGCATCAATTTTGGAACCGTATTTGTCTTTGGGAAAAAGATAGAAAAAAGATATTGGAAAGACACAAAGAGACCACTTTCATAATGGCACTGATTTAATTGTTCCTGGGTTAGATGGCAGGTTTAGCATGTATGTTTTATGATTTTTTTTCCAAAATTTACATAAATATGAAGTATTCTATTTCATATTTACCCATCATTACATAATATAATAAAAACAAAAACATGTATAAGTAGAATCAATGTAGTCTTTCAGTAGAGATGACAAAAATTACCTAACTTCAAAAGAGTAGAAGTTAATAGAGAATGGGAAAGAAGTTTTAAATGACATTCAGCATTTGTAACAAATAAATTTATGAGTCCTGGATTAAACTGCTATTTACTATTCTGCTAAATAAGTCTCCATAATGTTTATATTTAAAATAAGTTTTTGTTTACTTCCTTAATAAAAAAAAATAGGGCTACGATGTAATGTCATGGAATTAGGTGTGTAACAGAAAGAAGAGTGCTTATATGTGAGAAAGGGAGCACCAGAATTGATATTTCACTGCTCTGTCTTACAATCACTAAATTCTGAGTTCCAGTTTCCTTGTCTATATAGAGCTAGAGGGCTGATAATCACTAATGTTTCTTCTAATTGTATTAGTAAGACCCTTGCCTTCACATACATGAAAAATTTTTAATGTTATGAGCATGGTGGGTCACAAGCTCTGAACTGATTTTTGTTAGCAGTCAAACAGGATTATTTCTCTGGATATTTGTTCTTATATGTTTACTGCTTTAAAATGTTATGCATTCCAAATTTATAAAGGTAAGAAGCTTTCAAAAAATTTGCTTCTATATATCTGGACATTATAAGTAAAATATAATACCCCAAATGTCTTAATGTGTTATTCGATTTTTTACATGGTTCTAAATATATTAATATATTTATTTGAATTGTTTTCTTAAGTGGCCATTTTTCTCTCTCTGAAAATCTAATACAATTTAGCTATTTTCCAGTGCTAAATTTGAGTTCCTAAATAAATTTGCATTTTAATATATTTCCCATAAAATGTAGCATTTCTTACTTTGAAACATGAAAAGCGAAGTTTGAATAAAATGAAAAAAAATGTATTGAAAAATTATACATAATGTCTATATCAAATTATCTTTGTATGTGTGTTTACATCTTCTAAATACTTTTCAGGAATCACTTATGATATTAGTTCTTAATTGATTATTTTTAAATTTTGATGTTTTAAAATAGCCCTAGCCAGTTTGGCTCAGTGGATAGAGTGTCGACCTGCAGACCAAAGGATCCTAGGTTTGATTTCAGTCAATGGCATGTACCTTGGTTGCCCTGGCCCTGGTCAGGGCAGGAGACAACAAACTGATATGTTTCTCTCACATCGATGTTTCTCTCTGTCTTTCCCTCTCTCTCCCTAAAAATCAATGGAAAAATATCCTCCAGAGAGGATTAACAAACAAAATAGATTCTATTTCTCTTAGTAACGTGTGTCTTACTTTTGTGACTAATTCTTTAAAAAATATCTTTAGATTTTCCCTCTCCAAATTTCATTTCATATCACCAATATGAGACTGCTTGTTTGTGAGTGACTCATGGTTGGGTTTAAAGGCATTGAAGTGATTGATTGCATGTTGTTGACCAATTGTCATTTCTCTGTAGTTGAGTTAAGATCAATATCAAGTTTTGACTTTGAGAAAAACATGTTTCATTCAATTAAATTGTATTGATTTTATATTGTAATGACTGACCTTTCTTTGGGTCTGTTTCATTATACAGAAAATTGTCATTCTTATTATTGTTTCATCTCTTTATGGTTCAGAATAAGGTTGATTTAATATTATAAATTTGTATTTTTCAGTGTAGGCAACAATTATGATTCTATGTTACAAAATAAATATTGTAAAAGAGTTCATCCCAATTTCCATACTAAATGTTGAAAACTGTATATTTAAAAAAATTTATTGATTTCCAAGAGGAAGGAAGAGAGAGAGAGAGATAGAAACATTAATGATAAGAGAGAATCATTGATCAGTTGCCTCCTGCTCACCCACTACTGGGGATTGAGCCCACAACCTGGACATGTGCCCTGACTGTGAATTGAACCATGACATCTGGTTCACAGGCCAAGGCTCAAACACTCAGCCACACTGCCAGGTGAAAACTATTTTTAAAAATTACTATGGCATTTTTTTAAAATTTAGAGACTGGTTTACATAATTTTCAAGTCTACATGCTACTATAATTATATTAATAAGTAATTTGTTTATTTGTACAATAATAAATGTTTATAAAATAATAGAAGGAATTAACTAAAGACAGAGAAAGCAGTGCATTTTACTTATCATAGTTTCAGTAATGCAATAGATGTTATGAATTGTGTTTTCTTGTATTTTTTTTATCATAATCCTTCAACCTCACCCTGCAAAATGTAAGCCTTTTGCTAAATGTATTTTGACTGTCAGCTATCAGCCCTAGCCTCTGTAAATGCATTGGAAAACACACACACACACACACACACACACACTTTTCACTACCTATACAATACAATTATACTAGTGACCAAAAGCAGTTATTACACTGCTTACGTCATTTGATGAATCATGAAATAATGAACATCAGAAGATGGGAAAATAAGTCTTTTGAAAATACATTTTTCAAATACTTGCACTCTATTTTTCTTAGAACATTACCTTAATATTTATGTCATATTTAAATGGAAATGAACTTAATGTTCTTTAAAAGAACACAGTTTTAATGAAGACATTCTTGTCACAAATAGTAGATATTTTTGTTATCTAAAGTAAACATATTTTAGAAAATTTTAGCAAATATTGGACTGGGTTGCATTTGTTGTTCTCTAAAGCAATGTGATTTCAAACTCTGTTCAGGGATTACTTCTAGCAACTGTTTTAGCTGTGTTATCCTGAAGCAGCTTCCAAGGATATAAAAACTCTGCCTTCCTCTTGATTCCCTTGCGGAGTCTTTGGTACACAACATGAGCCCTGTGATCTGCTATGAAGCAATATTGTATAAAAGATGTTTACCTGCATACATTTTTTGTGGCCATTTGGAGGCATCGGTTCCGCAGGGAACCCATTTTCCTTTTACTCTGGGATCCTTTCTCATCATGATTAAACAAAGGCCTTCCCACTAGCGCAGCTGAGATAAAAGGATTTGTTGGGCCTCTGTCGCATCAGGCAGGTGATGACAGATCCCCATCTATTTCAGGAGCAAACTTCAAACTAGCCACAGGTGATTTCCTCTCCATGCTGAGGGCACAGCAGACTTTGTTCTTTCTACAACAACATTCGCTAGCTTATTATTTAACTCCATGACAGGAAAACAAGGAAAAGCTTAAGAGTTTTAAAATACAAGCAGACACATTTTTAAAAAGGAAGGTCAGGCAGTTAGCTTTATTTTCAAACTGTATTTCAACAAGCATACTAATCTATGTTACTAATTTTGTGAAGACATTTCAATTTCTTACTCATCTATTTTATAAAAATAGATATGGATAGATAATGTAGATGGTTGGATAGATAGATGAACAGTTGCAAAGCAATATATAACTGAGTGGGTACAATATTAGGAAGATGAATCCACAAACTTTATGAAAGTATGAATCAGCTTATTCCATACATAGCAAATACTACTGCTGAAGCAATATTTAAGACAAAAAACTTTTAAAATTAATTTATGTAGGATTTAATAAGTCTATGTGCATTCAAGGTCCCAAGAGAACACAAAAAATAATTATATTTCAGAATTCATCATCCGCATCATCAAAATTTACTGGGTTCACGTCATGCCAGGCCTGCGTCTGTATTTTTGGCGTGCACTCTGGCATTTACTCTGCTTCCTTCACAGCTCTTTGAGGTAGGAGCCAGCAGAGGGGAGAGATGTTAAATCACTAGCTAAAGGCCACAAAGCTGGGCTATGAGATTTGTAAAAATAACCATCACTTTGTTTCCGTGTGAACAAGAGCATCATTCATGATTTACGTCTTGGTAGTTGCCTGGCTGGGTTTATCTTTAAAATTTTTTGTTAATCCTCACCAGAGGATATTTTCCCATTGATGTTTAAAGAGTGTTAAGCGAGGGACAGAGAGAAAGAAACATCAGTGTGAGAGAGACACAGCAATTGGTTGCCTCCTGCTCCTGCCCCCACCAGGGAGTGAGCCTACAGCTGAGGTATGTGCCCTTGGTCAGAACAGAACCTGGGACCCTTCAGTCTGAGGGCCAATGACCCTCTCTCCACTGAGTCAAACCGGCTGGGGCTATCTTTTAAACTTATTATCAAAATCTTATAGTGTATCTAGCAATATGAAATTTTTGTTCCCAAATTCTGTCCATTAGAACATTAATTCTAAGAGATAGTAATAGGTATTGTATAATCAGTAAATTTGAGAAACATTGTATTAAAGAAATCTAAACATATTTTTTATTACAAGAATTACCTAAGATACTCAATTACTAATGCGTTGCGATTCAGAGAGCAGCATGCAATCTGCAATCATATTTGATGATGGCGACAATTGTTTTGTTGTTTTCATAAGACACATTATTTTTTCTTGAATCAGTGTTCATGAGTTTTACAATTTTATAAAATATTGACAAAATGGTATAAAGCGCAAATAGGACAAAATCAAGCAAGTCATTCACTTGAAATATATGTAAAAAAATGAATTCAAAATATTTTCTCCCACTACTGTTAATCGACATAACCTATTACGCCTTGCTCTTGAAGAGCAAGATGTATTATTTAATCCTCGCATATTTTTATGTCATAGTAAAATAAGTAGCTTGAACATGAGGCCCACATTGTGATGATAATATCAAGGAAAATAATATATAATTCTGAAATTACATGTTTCAGAAGTTGTTCGTTTATTTAGACACTCATCAATTTAATAATTTACTAATAACTATTTTATTTTATTATTTTAAATTATCTATTGTTGAAAGCTTTACATATGTCTCCTTTTTCCTCATTATCCTTCCCTGCCTGCTCCCACCCACCTATTGTCTGTGTCCATTGATCATGCTCATATGCTTGGATATAAGTTTTTTGGTTGATCTCTTACCCACCACCCTTCCCAGACTTCCCTCTGAGGTCTGACAGTCTGTTCGATGTTTCTATGTCTCTGGATCTATTTTTGGTTCAACAGTTTATGTTGTTCATTATATTCCACAAATGAGTGAGATCATGTGATATTTATGATTGATGCTATAGCTTAGACTGTGAAGTGATACAAAAAAGACATACAAATAATTAGAATAGTAATTAAAAATCAGAAATATTGGTCTTTTATTTTATTTTTTTATCTTTATTGTTCAGATTATTACAATTGTTCCTCTTTTTTACCCCCATAGCTCCCCCTCCCCCCAGTTCCCACCCCACCCTCTGTCCTTACCCCTCCCACTATTCTCACCTGTAGGTGTACGATTATTGTTCAGTCTCTTCACGCACCCCCAACACTCTTTTTCGCCTGAAAATTGTCAGTCCAATCCCTTTCTATGCCTCTGATTCTATTCTATTCACCAGTTTATTCTGTTCATCAGATTTTTTATTCACTTGATTTTTAGGTTCACTTGTTGATAGATATGTATTTGTTGTTCATAATTTTTATCTTTACTTTTTCTTATTCCTCTTCTCAAAGGATACCTTTCAGCATTTCATATAATATTGGTTGGGTAGTGATGAACTCCTTTAGCTTTTTTTTTGTCTGAAGCTCTTTATCCGAGCCTCAATTCTGAATGATAACTTTGCTGGGTAAAGTAGGTTTGGCTGTAGGTTCTTGCCATTCATCACTTTGAATATTTCTTGCCACTCCCTTCTGGCCTGCAAAGTTTCTGTTGAGAAATAGGCTGACAGATGTGTGGGTTCCCCCTTGTAGGTAACTAACTGCTTTTCTCTTGCTGCTTTTAAAATTCTCTCCTTGTCTTTTGCTCTTGGCATTTTAATAATGATGTGTCTTGGTGTGGTCCTTTTTGGATTCCTTTTGTTTGGAGTTCTGCACTTCCTGGACTTGTAAGTCTATTTCTTTCGCCAGGTAGGGGAAGTTTTCTGACATTATTTCTTCAAATAGGTTTTCAATATCTTACTCTCTGTCTTCTTCCGGCACCCCTATAATTCTGATGTTGGTACGCTTGAAGTTGTCCCAGAGACTCCTTACACTGTCTTCATATTTTTGGATTCTTTTTTCTTATCCATTTGGGTATTTTTTGTTTCTTTGTATTTCAATTCTTTGACTTGATTCTTGCATTCCTCTAATCTGTTGTTGGATCTCTGTATAATATTCTTTATTTCAGTCAGTGAATGGTTAATTTTTAGGTGGCCCTTTTTCATATCTTCGAGGGTCTCATTAGATTTATTGAAGGTCTCACTAAATTTATTGGCGGTTTCTAGAAAATTCTTGAAAAACGATAAAACCGTGGTTTTGAACTCTATATCCAATCATTTGCTTTCCTCCAATTCTGTAATTTGTGATCTGTTTCTTTGTTTCTGCATTTTGGCTGCTTCCCTGGGTTGATAGAGTGGCTTTCTGTGTCAGGTGATCACTGAGAGGAAATGACCTCCAAGCCACTTGGTTACGAGAGTCTGCTGTGTCTACAGTGGGAGAACTTCTGTGCTGGAGACACCCTTATGGGGCAAGAGTTGTTTGGGTATGCTAGCACTTGTATCTCCAAGGAGGTGCTATTTTTAGCTTCTGCCTGGGGCCTCCCAGCCTTTTATATGCAAAAGCCTCTGTGGGCAGCTTGGGTAGGGCAGGGTCTTAGGGAGTCTACAGGGTGGAGCAACCAGCTATGGCTGCATCTCTGCCCTGCCCTAAGAGACACTGGGTCTCTAGCCGCTCTGGAGTTTCTCCAGGTGCCAGACAGTCCAGCTCCTCCCCGTATGGTTCTGAGTCCCCAGAAACTCGCCTGGAACTGGAGTTCAGAGCTTTCTGGAGCTTGTGCTTCCCTCCGGGACGAAATGCTGCCAGCCCTTTCCATGAGCCCCTCTGCGCATGCCTCCGTACCTCTGCACTTTATTTCCGTACCTCCTCTGAGTCTCAGTCTCTTTCTAGTTGTAGAATTTCCACTCAGCCAGCCTTCCTGTGCGTCTGGGTGGTGTCCATTTTTTTTTTTCCGTTGTTTTAAAATAGTTGTACACAGCCGCAATTCTGGTGTTCACCTATGCCGCCATCTTGGTTTTCTTCTCTCAGAAATATTGGTCTTAATAAGTTTTTTTATATTAAACTTCTATTTACACAATTACTACTAATGAAGTTCAAAATATGTTTATAATTTATTTAGCACTTACATTAAAGACACAGGCAGAAAGTACACCATTAGGATTAAGAGCACAGACTTTGAGTCAAAATGTGGTATTAAAATCAGATATGTACTTTTATTAGCTGTACAAGCATGGTCAGTTACTTCACTTCTCCTCACATTAATTTTTTTACCTTTTATATGAGAATAATAACAGGGCTGTTCTGAGAAATAAGTGAAATAAAAATATTCAAAATTAACAACTAAAAAATAATCAGCATTCAATTAATGTTAGGTAATACCTACACTAGTAGTTATCCCATTTTGTTAATATACCTTCTAAAATCCTGCAAAAACTATTTCTGTTTTGTAATTTTCTATTATTGGAAAAACATTTAAATGTCACTAAATGTGCAATTATATGCAAAAATGTAGAAAAAATTAAATTTATCATTAAAAATTTTAAATGAAGTTTCAAATGTGTGCAATATCAATAAAATGTCACTGCAATTTGATACCCTACATCATTCTTAGAAAACTAAACAACTTTTTTAGAAAATTTACTTAAATGAATAAGTGTCTACAAATGGAAGATATTTGAATATAGCTATGTAAATCAATATCTGAACTCCGGGATTATAAACCAAAAATTATATCATAACCCATTATTAGCCTATATGCCTATTGACCTATCAATTGGTAACTGAGATGAAGTCTTCCTTTAATTATGTTGAAAGAAACAAACAAAAAACACCCGACTTACAAAGTGTCTTATTACCCAATTGTTAGTATAGATCACTTTCTTGTTATTGCTACCAATACTTAAAAAAAATTCTTTCAGTGGCTACTTTTAATTTAACTTTCCAGAACAGATTATCCTAATGAGATCAGAATCATTTGATATTTATAAATTTGAAGTGTGCACTGCAATTTGGGACTGCTCAGTTTGGAAAAGAGAACTCCCAGGAAAATCTCTGACAGATGATTTCTAAGAATGAGTACATGGAATTTGAAGTTTTGGAAATTTATTTCCCTTATGCTTTTCATTGACAAATAATCATTAAAAATGTTTTTGTGTACCCAAGAAGCATACATGTCTCATTTTGAAGAAAACAGTCACTTTTAGTCCTTATGACAAGTCTGTCAACAAATAAATGTAAGTCAATGCTTATACATAAAGGGGAACAAAAAGCTTATAGAGCTTAGATAATCTTCCAAAGTCATAAGACTAAGTGGCTACGCTGGCATTTGTGCCAGGTAGACTAATGTCAGGCCTGGACTCATACCATTACATGTGCTGGAACAAAATGTGCCTGAGCCTTCACATTAAAACTCACAGTGGAAAGTACACTTAAACAATTTTTTGAGAGAGATTGAATTTTTGTTAGGACATTGGGAGAGGATAAAAGCATGTGTCAAAAAAAACCCAAACACCCTGAAATACTTTATGCCCCAATAAAATATCTAAATTAGTTCACATTTAACAATTCCAAAATCTGAATACATATTGCAATTGACAGTATGACCCAGCCTGATTGACAGAGTTCCAGTTTCTTAATGATATATAGTGCATAAGTATTTTTCTACTGATGACATCAAATCTAAACTGAAGAACAAAATAAACAACTAGAAATATTCTATAGCATATAGGTAGTGAGCTTGCATGAGATGACTGCATGCTGATTAGAAGTAGAAATATGCAACCAAATAAAATTTTATTTTGGATGCTGAGAATATGCATTACATTTTATGTCTATCTAAATATAGACTCTGTACTTTTTACCAACCTATTCAGTTACAGATAACTAAATATTAATTATTTTATAATTATTAATGCTTATGAAAAAGCACATGAGCATTCAGCTCAAGTTTAGTTCACTGATTGAATATTTATAAACTTAAGAAACAAAATAAAACAAAAACTATATAATATTTGGTATGTAGATTTTAGATTTAAAAAAATCTGAATGTTTATAATCTATGACAAGTTTATGTGTCCAAGAGCTAACTAGATTCTAAGATGTACTACATTCAAAATTATTGTGTAACTAGGGGCCTGGTGCACAAAATTTGTGCACAGGGGGCCGAACTGCATCCTCTCCAATGTGGAGTTCTTGGGGACTCTCACAATCCAGGACCTCTGGTTCTTAATCGCTAACCTGACTGCCTGCCCTAACCATTCTGCCTGCCTGACCCCCCTGATCCCCCTAACTGCCCTTCCCTGCCGGCCTGGTCACCCCTGTTAGCTTTCTTTTTTAAACTTATCCCCTTCACACACAATTGTATTTGACTTCTTTATTGGCTTCTTCCTCTCACACAATTTTTCTCCTTCATATAATACTTTTCCTACTGACTTATCATTTATAATATTTTCTTTCCTCCTTATTTCTTACTTCTGTTCCATCATCATTCTTCCCATTTTTCTACTACCCTCCTTCCCTTCTCACATTACTTCTTTCCTTTACCTTTACCCCTGCCCACCCTCCCCTTTTCCTTCCTTCCCACCTTAATTTTTTTTCTTCACTTCCTCCCTCTGATCTGCTTTGCTCCCTCCCCCATTCCTTCCTTCTTCCCATTCTCCTTTTAAGCTCTACCAGCTCCCCCTTAATAACTTTTCTTCCCTCCCTCTTTTTCTCTCATCCTACCTTTGCCATACATTTTCTCTACTTACTTCCACTGTTTTAATACTTATCTATCTACCTGCCTAATTATCCACTATCATTTATCTTTTTTTCTTTTCTGACTTCTACTTATAAAATCTGTCTCCAGTACACAACTATACTTGGTTTTCATTATAGGCCCTACAGTTCACTCATACATCCTCTTTTTTTAACTCTGCTGTCCACTGACTCTTTTATAAAGTTCTTCCCTCCACTTTTCCCACCCCTCCCCCACCTGGTTACTTCCCCCCAAACTCTCCAGGGCTGCTGCTCCCTCTGCCCCACCCCCTGCCCATCTCTCCATCTCCTGGCTCCCCTGGGGGTTCACCCCAGCTCTGAAGGGAGACGGGGCCTCTCACAGGAGACCCTTGCCCCTGTGGCAGAGAAAATGGAGCCAGCAAGAGAGTGGGCCCAGGAGGCTGTATGTGTGAGAGAGAGGGAGCAGCCCTCCTTCCTTCATTAAAGCTTCCATGGGGAAGGGGCATTAACCCCCAGCTCAGGACTCAGCCCAGCCAGGTGGCAGCTGCCCATGCGGCCCTGGCACTGCAGCTGCAAAGCAGGAGTACCTCTACCTCTGGACCATCCAAAACCTCCATTCGAGGACCGCCCAATCACACAGCTTCTGTCTCCCCTGGACAGCAGTGTGGGCTCGCTTCTCCTGCCTGTGCCTGCGGCCTGGATCCCGGGGTAGACAGAAGCTTAGCCATCTGCCCTGCTGGACTGCAGCTGCAGGCAGCTCACTTCTCCCGCCCTCGGCTGCGACCTGGATCCCGGGGCAGAGGTCTTCTGTCTGCCCTGATGGACCGCTGTGCATGGCTTCTCCCATGGCTGTGGCCTCCGCCATCATGGCTGGGCTAATTTGCATACAGTCGCTCTGACTGGATAGTGGGTGTGGCTTAGGCATCCCAAAGAAACTGTCAATTTCAATATTATGCTTTTATTAGAGTAGATAACATTCTGAATAAAAGGAGGTAAACTTTTATGTAAGTGGAAATAAAGACATTTCTGGGTTTTGAAGTTATCTGAAATTCCACTTTAATGATTCATTTACCCCATATACATTTTTTTAGTAGTAGCATTCACTATAATTAAGTATTTGCATAAAAATACTATGTAATTAATTCTATTTTCCAATGTAGATATTAAATTTGTATCAGAAGATATAAGAAGTTTAAAAAAATTTGTTTTATGGTTATTTATATCTTTACTATCATGAAGTATACAGATGTTTATTTTCTTATCATGTTATCATAATTACATATGTTATTGTCTAATGGATATATGTTATTGTAAATTTGCCCAACCTTATCATCTACAAAATCAAGAGTGAACCCTGAGGTAAACTATGGACTTTAAATGATTATGATGTATCGATATAGATTCATCCTTACTAATGAATGTATCACTCTGGTAAATAATGTTGATAATAGGGCAGGATATACAGGTGTGGTCTGAGGTATATGTGAAATCTCTGTTCCTTTAAATTTTTTTATAAAATTAAAAGTGTTCTTAATAAAATTTTTTAAAAATAAAAAAGATCAACAATTTCAAATCCACACTAGAGTTATATGTCCCTACCTGCCAACCTATGAATAACAACTTAGGTTCCAGCATCCTTTCTAAGAATAAAATAGTGAAAATTTCTCAAAATAACAGTTCCTACTACACACTTGCCAGAAAGGCTATCTATACTAATAAAAGGGCAATATGCTAATTAGACTGGACATCTTCCAGACAACCTTCCAGATGCACTTCCAGACAAAGCCATGGTGGTAGGGCTGAGTCAGAGGCAGTTAGGGGCACCAGGCTACAATGGGAGAACAGTTAGGGGGATCAGGCCTGCAGGCAGGTGAGCAGTTTGGAGCCAGCAGTCCCAGATTGCGAGAGGGATGTCCGACTGCCGGTTTAGGCCTGATCCCACAGGGCCTAAACCGGCAGTTGGACATCCCTCTCACAATCTGGGACTGCTGGCTCTGAAGGCCTTGCCTGCCTGCTTGATTGCCCCTAACTGCTCGCCTGCCCACCTGATCGCTCTTAACTGCTTGCCTACCTTAACCAATCTGCCTGCCTGCATGATCACCCCTAAATCCTCTGCCTGCTTGCCCAATTGCCCCACACCACCTCTGCCTTGGCCCTCACTGTCACGGTTTTGTTCAGAATGACATCTGGAAGGTTGTTTGGCTGTCTGGTCTAATTAGCACATTATGCTTTTATTATTATAGATAGCCAAGATCTGGAAACAGTTCAAGTGACCATCAGTAGATGAGTGAATAAAAATGATATGTTACATTTATATAGTGGAATACTATGTAGCTATAAACACCTTTTACTTTTTGTGACAACATGGAGATTATTATACTATGTAAAATAAGCCAGTCAGAGAAAAAAAATAAGCCAGTTAGAGAAAGATATATACTAATTGGGGCCTGGTACACAAAAATTTGTGCACTCAGGGGTGTCCCTCAGCCTGGCCTGTGACCTCTCACAGTCTGGGACCCCTCAGGGGATGTCCACCTGCTGGCATGCCTGGACAGCCTGGGTGAGGGGCTGATGGCTGTTTGCTGGCTGGCCAAGCCCCCCAGTAGGAACCCTCACCCCATTGGGGTATGGCCAGCCTGGGTGAGGGGTTGAGGGCAGTTTTCAAGCTTCCAACAGCCCCTTCAGGGTTCGGGTCTCTACTGGGGTGCTTGGGCAGCTTGGGTGAGGGGCTGAGAGCCATTTTTAGTCTTCCCACAGCCCCTTCAGGGTTTGGGTCACTACTGGGGTACCTGGCCAGCCTGGGTGAGGGGCTGAGGGCCATTTTCAGGCTGCCCACAGCTCCCATTGACTCAAAGTCCCAGTGAGGCTGGTTGGAATCAGGTTTCTGGGGTTTATTTATCTTCTATAATTGAAACTTTGTTGCCTTGAGCAGAGGCCTAGGCAGGCAACAAAGCCTCCTGTTTGCTTCAGCTCCGTGGCTTCTATAATTAAAACATTGTTGCCTTGAACAGAGGCCCAGACAGCCTAATGGAAGCCTCCTGTTTGCTTTAGCTACATGGCTGCCAGCCACCATCTTGCCTGGGTTAATTTGCATATAGCCACTCTGATTGGCTGGTGGACATGGCTTGGCTGGTGGGCATGGCTTAGGTGTCTCAGAGTGATGGTTAATTTGCATATTACTCTTTTATTAGATTAGATATGATCTCACTTATATGTGGAATGCAATGAACAAAATAAACTGATGAACAAAATAGAATCAGAGGCATGAATACAAGGAGCAGACTGACAGATGTCAGAGGGGAAGGGAGTTGGGCAGACTGATGAAAGGAGATGAAGAGATTAGCTAAAGAGCATACTCTATATGCATATCCCATGGACACTGACAACAGTGTGGTGATAGCCATGGAGAGAGGGAGATGGGGGCTGGTTGGAGGTAAGCAAAGTGGGGGGAAATGAGCAACATCTGTAATAGTGTCAACAATAAAAATAAAGTAAAAAAAACAAAACCCTGAGTTCCTTTTATTCCATAAATCTATCTTATAATGTACTAAACTAATAGTTTTTGATTGTTTGCTCCCTCACTTTCTTTATAAGAGAAATTTGAAGGGTTATAAAGTTCTACAATTGCATGACCTGAGAGAATTCATGTATAAATGTTGTATTTATACATGAAAAAAATACATGCTTATTTCAAATATCATATGTATATTGGATTTTATATTAAATGTGGATTTTTTGGTAAGAACACATTAAAATATCACTACATGTGAACAATGAGAACTCTCAGAGAAAAAAATATAGAGCATATAGCCAATTAATTATTGAAGATGGTATATTGATATAAATGTTAATTTGGCCCTAACTGGTTTGGCTCAGTGGATAGAGCGTAAGCCTGCGGACTAAAGGGTCCCAGGTTCATTTCTGGTCAAGGGCATGTACCTTGGTTGCGGGCATATCACCAGTAGGGGGTGTGCAGGAGGCAGCTGATCAATGTTTCTCTCTCATTGATGTTTCTAACTCTCTATCCCTCTCCCTTCCTCACTGTAAAAAAACCCAATAAAAATATTTTTAAAAAATGTGAATTTGTCATTTGTTATGTCTGTAAACAAAATACAACATTCATTCATTATTAAAACAACAATTAAACTTTGAGTTCCTAATATATCCTTGATACTTAGCTGTATTATTCTCAGTTCATATATTACCTCCAATCATTGTTTTTGTTTGTATGTTTCTATTTCTATTGCATTGTATGGTGTTGTGTCTGAGCCTAAGAAAGAAACTTTAATCAAAACGTATTTCATATCCTATGAAATAGGATGGAAACTTAGAATATATAGTTACATATATAGAATTACTAACCTTAGATTTTCTGTTTGTCTTTGAAGGTATGTCTCCATACACATTTCCATGTCACTGCTGCTCTGCTCACAGTAATTCTGGCCGAACTTTCTGAGAAACACTGCCAGAAATGGCTAACCAATCCCCCAAGTAACCTTGAGAAGGAAGATTCTGAAATAGTTCCAGAGTTTTATTTTTATCTCTTGCCCCCCCCAATCTTCTGCTGCTTATTCATATTTGCTTATCTTCCTTTATGACATTCAATTATATTTTCTATTATTATCTCTAGTCATGGATTCCTGGTATATTTTTAATGTATCTTTATTGTTCAGATTATTACAGTTGTTCCTCTTTTTTCCCCCATAGCTCCCCTCCTCCCATTTCCCACCCCAACCTCTGACCTTGCCCCCCCATTGTCCTCATCCATAGGTGTACAATTATTGTCCAGTCTCTTCACGCATCCCCAACACCCTTAACCCCCGAAAATTGTCAGTCCACTCTCTTTCTATGCCTCTGATTCTATTCTATTCACCAGTTTATTCTGTTCATCAGATTTTTTATTCACTTGATTCTTAGATTC
>PVJC01043097.1:0-14656 GCA_004026665.1 Murina feae
GATGTCAGTGGTGTGTTTAAGTCCCCTGCTATGATTGTATTGTTGTCGATCTCTCCCTTGATATCTTCCAGGAGTATTTTTATGTATTTGGGTGCTCCTGCATTGGGTGCATATATGTTTATCAGGGTTATATCGTCTTGTAATATCAATCCTTTTAGTATTATAAAGTGGCCTTCCTTATCTCTTGTTATGCCCTTCACTTTGAGGACCATTTTGTCAGATATAAGTATTGCTACCCCAGCTTTTTTCCCCTTTCCATTTGCCTGATATTTTTCCATCCCTTCACTTTTACTCTGTGTAAGTCCCTTGTTCTGAGGTGGGTCTCTTGTAGACAGCATATATATGGGTCATGTCTTTTTATTCATTCAGCCACGCGATGTCTTTTGATTGGAGCATTTAGTCCATTTACGTTTACAGTTATTATTGAAAGGTACTTGTTTGAGGTCATTTCTATTTTTGGGCATGTGTTCTTTCTTACCTGTTTATTTCTTCTTTTTATAGCATTCCCTTTAGCATTTCTTGCATTGCTGGCTTGGTAGTGATAAACTCCTTTAGCCTTTTTTTGTCAGCGAATATCTTGATTTCCCCTTCAATTTTGATTGATAGTCTTGCTGGATAGAGTATTCTTGAATTCAGTCCTTTGCTTTGTAATGCTTTGTATACCTCCTTCCATTCCCTTCTAGCTTGATGTGTTTCTGTTGAGAAATCATTTGATAATCTGATGGGGGATCCTTTGTATGTAACTCTGTCTCTCTCTTGCAGCCTTAAGATTCTCTCTTTGTCTTGTACATTTGCCAACGTTACTATGATATATCTTGGTGTGGGTCTTTTAGGGTTCATCTCCCTTGGGCCTCTCTGTACTTGTGTAACTTTTTTCTTCCCCATATCAGGGAAGTTTTCTGTCATTTCTTCAAACAGATGTTCTAATCCTTGCTGCTCTTCTTGTCCTTCTTGCAGCCCTATTATGTGTATGTTACTTCGTTTCATGTTGTCCCAAAGCTCCCTTAGGCTCTCCTCCTGCTTTTTAATTTTTTTCTCCAGTTGCTGTTCAGATTGAGCTTGTTTCTCTACCTTATCTTCTAACTCACTAATTCGGTCCTCTGCTTCTTCTAGTCTACTGTTGAAACCTTCCATGGTGTTTTTGATTGTAGCTATATCACTTTTAATTTCTTCCTGATTCTTGCATAGGTTGTTGTTTTCTCATCCATCCAGTGAATGAATTGTACAACCATTACTCTGAATTCTTTTTCTGTCATGTTGCATGCCTTAATTTCACTAATTTCCTTGCTTGGTGACTCCTCATTTTCTTTCCTCTGGGGATTGTGTCATCACCCCATTCTGACTGTCTCCAGAAGTTTCAAACATGGAATTGTATGGGCCTGGGCTGTGTGCAGTGGGAGCTTCTCACCACCCTAGAGTCACTGAAGAGCTCTGACACTAAGATGTTTGTCGTCGGTTGGTGGGAACCAGGCTCATTCAGAGTCAGTGTTGCCAGCACTCAGTATGGCCTTGTGTGCACACTTAGAATCAGCAACCCAGCCTGCATCGAGCTGAAACAGAGATCCCCCTGGAGAGCCCTCTAGCATGTGCCAGGAATCAGAGTTCCCCAAGAATCCAGTATTGGCATCTCTGTTATTTTCGCGGCTTCACATTGAGAATCAGGGTCCCTGTGTGCACATGCACCAAAAATTGGAGTCACTAGCTCTTAGTGTGACTCTACTGGGAATCTGGGATCCCAGGCGCAAGTGATAAGAAACAGAGTCAAGTCACTGGTGCTTAGTGCTGCCTCTTGCCCAAAGAATAGGGGTCCCAGAGCCCATGCTGCGGGGAACAGACTCCCAGAGTTCGCCAGTTCCCCGGCTCAAATTCCTGCAACCCCGCGCCTCTGGGAACAGACACCCAGAGTTGTGTGCTCCTAGGCTCAAAGCCCCGTGCTGCGGGGATCAGGCTTCCCAGTGTTTTTTCTTATACTTGAGGGTCTCACTAAATTTCTCGGAGGTTTCTAGAAGATTCTTGAGTAAGCTTATAACCATGGTTTTGAACTCTATATCCAGTATTTTGTTTTCCTCCATTTCTTTCATTTGTGACGGGTTTCTTTGTCTCTGAATTTTGGCTGCTTCCCTACATTTGTTCCTACGGACTGGGTAGCTGCTAAGTCTCCTTGAGTTGATAGAGTGACCTTGTATGGTTGGTATCCTTTAGGGCCCAGTGGCTCAGCCTCCCCAGGCACCTGAGGTGGATGCTCTTGATGCACCCTGTTGTGGGATGTTTGCAGTCTTGTCGTTAACCCTTGATTGCTGTTGGTATCACTGGGAGGAATTGACCTCCAGGCCAATTGGCTTTTTGGTGACCAGTTGTGTCTACACTGGAAGATTTGTGTGCAGGAGAGACCCTTGCTTCAGTAGAGCTTTGATGCTTACTGAGTCTGCCCCTTGAGTGTCTCTTTTTAAAATATATATATTTTATTGATTTTTTACAGAGAGGAAGGGAGAGGAATAGTTAGAAACATTGATGAGTGAGAAACATCCATCAGCTGCCTCATGCACACCCTCTATTGGAGATGTGCCCACAACCAAGGTACATGCTCTTGACCGGAATCAAACCTGGGACTCTTTAGTCCGTAGGCTGACACTCTATCCACTGAGCCAATGGAATGCTCTTTTTAAAATATCTTTATATTAAAGTTATACCAAAATACTATTTATCTCTTGATACTAAAACCACACTACTTTTAAATAGAAAAAACAAAACAAAAAACATCATATAAACTATATATCCTAATTGAGCAACCAAAACACAAAGTCAGCAGCAAATTTTCTAGGATTCACTGATACATCTTCATTGCTTTAGGTAAGAGTTTGATGAATTCTGCTCTCATACTGTATGGCATAATGTACTACTATTCTTCTATTTCTGATATGTGCAATTAATAAAACTACTCAATAAAGTTAGTTCAATAAATATGTACAAATTTTTGGAATCATGAAGAAACTAGACTTTATGTTAATCTTTACCCAAGGGTATTTTTTTCATTGATTTTTAGAGAGAGTGGAAGGGAGGGAGACAGAGAGAGAGAAATAGCGATATGAAAAAGACACTTTGATTGGTTGCTTCCTGCTCGGAAATAAGCCTGCAATCAAGGTATGTGGGGGTTTTTTTGTTCCTTTTTTTTGGTATATTTTTATTGATGTCAGAGAGTGGGATAGAAACATCAATGATGAGAGAGAATCATTGATTGGCTGCCTCCTGCACACCCCCTACTGGGGTCAAGCCTGCAATCTGGACATGTGCCCTTGACCAGAATCAAATTCGGGACCCTTCTGTTTACAAGCCGACACTCTATCCACTGAGCTAAACTGGCTAGAGCTGAAGTATGTGCTCTGGACTGGAATTGAACCCAATACCCTTCAGTTCACAGGCCAATATTCTAACCACTGAGTCAAATTGGCCAGGGCAAAACTATAATTTAATTGGAGTAACAACTTTACCACCACTTAGAGCAGTTGTGTGGTGTTTTTTTTGTGTGTGTGTTTTTTTTAATTGATCTGCAAGAGAGACATTGATTTGCTGTGCCAATTATTTATGCATTCATTGGTTGATGTTTATATGTGCCTTGACTGGGAACTGAACACACAACCTTGGCAAATCAGGATGACACTCTAACCAACTGAGCAACCCAGTCATGGAGCCATTATTAAAATAACTTTTGTAATAATTAGTACAAACTAACATATCACTCCATGAGTACAGGGACCACAGCTATTTGTTCTGGTACCTACCACCATATCTGGCAAATAGTGAAATGCTCAATCCATATTTGTGAATGAAAAAAATAGAAATAATAATTGCTAAGAAAACATGCATAATAGGCATTATATTAAGTGTGTTACATGCATTTGATCCTCACCACTTAATAATGTATTATTATTATTATCCTTATTTTTCAGATATAAAAATAGAAACTTAGTGAGGTTAAGTACTTTGTCTAAGACTCCACAGCCTGAAAATGATGGAGTAGTTTGATTCTAGAGCCTCTGTTCTGAATCATTATAACATAATCAATTGAAATGGGTTTTGAAGTCAAGTAACACCCTGTCAATAAATATTAAAACTAAAAGGGAAATAAAGACTGTGACAAAACACAGACAAGAAGACCTATTGTGTGCCAGGTACTAAAGTAGGCAATAAAAATACAAGGTAATTTAAGATACATGTCCTCAAGGAGTTCACAGCCCAGATATGTAAACAAAATATTGTAATATAGTATGATGAGCAAATTACTATGGCTACACAGATTTGAACATTTTATTGATGAAACCTGCATGAGAGTTAAGTCACTAGATTTTAAATGTATAAGATAAGAAGAGCATTTAAGAGGACACCCACAAAGTCTCAAGGATTCAAATACATATGAAAGATGATTTAATAGGCTAGAGGGCTGGATAAGGGTTAAAATTAAAAGGTGGACTGAAGTGGGGGCATGCTGACACACGAAAAATAATTAAAGTCTTATATGCCACATAAAAGAGTTCAGATTTGACTCATTATTAGAGAATGGGTGGGGGAGATGGGTAGTTCAAAGGTTTTCAAGCATGAGAGTACATGATTTGGCCTGTGTTTTAGAAACGTAATACTATTCACCATTAGATGCTGATTTGTGGAGATGAAAAGCAGGGAGATCAATTAGGAGGTTACTACAATGCTCCATGTAAAATATGAGAAAGGTTCAAATAGTGAAAGTGAAAATTTAAGGAAGAGGAAAGATTTCAAATTAAGCTTTAAAAGACATAGATCATGGAGAAGAGAGAGGAAAGTGAAGAAAGACTTCTATTTGAAGGTAACCTGATAAGATAAACTGCATGAATATACATACACCAAGATAAAAGCTGTGTTGTGTGAGAGAGGACAATGATTTCTACTTTGTGGATTTTGCACTGGTTTATCTACAGGACATGTAAATTGTGTTAGAAATGTGTGTAGAGTTTAATAAAGAGGTAAACTATAGAAGGTAACAGATCTGTGTATTGTCAATTGAGGTAACAGTTGATTGCCCACAGAAGAGAGGTAGAATACTGGATCAATAACAGAACACCAACATGCCAAGGGGAAAAAAGGAACCCATGAACAAGTCTGAGAAAATGTGGAGCCTAAGGAGTTTTACACCTCACAATTTCCATATTCCTGTGAAGAATTAAACAAAATGATCTCTAAAAAGGAGGGGAATAGGGTAGGTTATGCTTGAAGAGAATGTTAACAATTCAAAACAACTGCTGTGGAGAAAAGGAAAGACAGAGAACCAGGCTACCATTCATATAAGAGTCCTGAGTAGAATTCAGATACCAGAACGATAACAAACTTTATGGTAGGTAAATTAGGCAGTCTACTGAGTCATAGCAGGTTGGTTAGCAAACAAAAAGAGCAAATAGTCCTACATTATCCACTACCAGGTCTGATCATGACTCTCCATACACAAAAAGTTATTTAACTTCATGCACAATGAGATTAGAGGAAAGGTTCAAAAATATTACAAAAACGATTGAAAGTCTCTAGGTAAGCCATTTTATAAACTTTTAACAACTCTCAGTATAGAAGACACCTAAATAATCCAAAAGACACACTAGAGGAGGAGTATCCTATGTAGAAATGATGTCAATCCCAAGCCAGTCCTCATTTTATTCCTACCTGATTAACTTTCATAGGTTTTCATATCAGTACATAAAGCCACAGAATGTAGTAGATAAATAAACTTAATTTCAGCACCTTAAAACACTGTCTGTGTTTGTTTGTTTAACCCCTAGACTGTAAGTACTTCAAGGGCAGGGAGTCTAGTACTCAGTTCTGCACAGGGGACACACTAAGTGAACAGATGAATGAATAAGTTTTTAACAGCTTTATTGAAACATTAACATACCAAAATTTCAGCCATTTAAAGTGAAAAATTTGCCCTAGTGGGTTTGGCTCAGTGGATAGAGTGTTGGGTTGCAGATGAAAGGGTCCCGGGTTCAATTCTGGTTAAGGGCACTTACCTCGGTTGTAGGCTCCTCACCGGCCTGGGCCCCCAGGCCCTGATCAGGGCTCATGCAGGAGGCAACCAATCGATGTGTTTCTCTCACATTGATGTTCCTCTGTCTTTCCCTCTACCTTCTACTCTCCCTAAAAATCAATGGGAAAATATCCCTGGGTGAGGATAAATAAATAAATAAAGTGAAAAATTCTACAGATGATGTATTATAGAATTATACACTTTAAATCTATGTAATTTTCTTAGTCACCCCAACACATTCAATAACAAGAAAAAAATAAAGTGTAAAATTCAAATGATTTATTAATATATTCACAAACTTTTGCAACCACAATCCAGTATTAGAACATTTTCATCAGCTTTACTCCACTCCACCAAAAAAATGCATTTCGTTTAGTAGTCTTTTCCTGTTCCCCACCCCACACTCCTAGCCCTATGAGATCACTAATCTACTTTCTATTCTAGTTTGAAAATTTCATGTAAATGAACTCATCCAATTAAGCGGTCTTTTTATTTAAATTAGCATAATGTATTCAAAGCTTATCCATACTGTAGCATGTTATGCTTCATCTCTTTTCATTGTTGATAATATTCCACTGTATAGATATACTAAATTTTGTTTAGCCATTCATCAGTTGACTGTCCATTTGCATTGTTAAAATTTTTTATTATTATGAAAAATTCTGCTAAGAGTATTCATGCACAAATTTTTGTGTGGATATATGTTTTCATTTCTCAGCTATAAAACTGAGAGTACAATTGCTGGGTCATAGGATAACTCTGTATTTAATCTTTTAAGTGACCACAGGAACTGCTGGAGTGTTTTCCAAAAGAGCGGAACAACTTTATATTCCTGCCAGCAACATATGAGGGTTCTAATTTCTCCCCATCTGCACCTCTTTGTTGTCATCTATATCTTTTTTATTATAGCCACCCTAGAGGGAGTGAAGTGTATCTCATTACAGTTTTGATTTATAGCTTTATAATGAATGATGTTGAGCATCTTTTCATGTGTTTACCGACCATTTGTATATCTTCTTTGAAGAAAAGTTTATTCAAATCCTTTGCTGATTTTTTATCTGGGGTATTTGTCTCTTTATTAATGAGTTATAGAGTTCTTTACATATTCTAGATAAAGTCCTGAATCAGATGTATAATTTATATATATTTTCTCCTTTTCCATGGGTTGACTATTCACTTGTTTTTTTTAAGAGAATTTTTATAAGAGTTTATTTAAACCAAACTGATGACATATGCCAGGGAACAAATCTCAAATGTCCCAGAGAACAGCAGTTTTGCAGCTTATTATTTACTTTCTTGATGGTGGTCTTTGAAGCACAAGAGTTTTAAAATCTGATGAAATCAAATTTATCTTGTTGCTTTTAGTTTTGGTGTCCAAGGTCACAAGGACACCTATGTATTCTTCTAAGAGTTAGAGTTTTATATATTTAAGTCTTTGTTCCATTTTATACAAATACACTATAAGGTTTAAGACAGCAGTTTTCAACCTGTGGGTAGAGACCCCTTTGGCAGTCGAACGACCCTCTCACAGGGGTTGCCTAAGACCATTCTGTATATCAGATATTTATATTACGATTCATAACAGTAGCAACATTACAGTTATTAAGTAGCAACGAAAATAATTTTATGGTTGGGTCACAACATGAGGAACTGTATTTAAAGGGCCAGAAGGTATAAAGTAAGGGTCTAACTTCATTCTTTTGCATGTGCGTATCTGTGTTGGAAAGACACTCCTCTGTGTTTCTCCTTTATTCTCACACTACTATCACTCTCAAAACACTTCTGAGACCAGATGTGTGGGCTTTCCACATATTAAGCTGCTTTCCTATACACCAGCTGGGTGTCTATGATTCAATTCAATTCTGACATTCTACTTGGAGTGATCATTAGATATCCACAAGGAAAGGGCTCAGTCCCACAAAACTATCCCTACTTCAGATGCCAATCACAAGTCTCCAGGTGTAACCCATACTTCTGACGAACCAGCTGTAAATTAGGCTTCCCATTACCCCCTCCTTGGTTTCCAAAATTTGCTAGAATGGCTCACAGAATTCAGGGAGACACTTATGTTTACCAGTTTATTATAAAGAATACAATAAAGGCTATACACTAATAGCCAAATTTCGAGATAACATAGAGTAAGGTATTTGGGAAGGGGCACACAAAGCTTCCATGCTCTCCAAGTGCACTACTCTCCCAGCTCCTCCACGTGTTCACCAACTCAGAAACACTTCAATCCCAGTACTTCTGAAATTTTAATGGAGGCTTCATCAATAGGCATGATTGATCATTAACTTGACCTCCAGCCAATTTAGCTGTCCTAACACCACTTCTTTCCCCATCTAATTGCCTTGGCTCCCTTGTCAAAAATCAATTGACCATATGTGACAATTTCTGGATTTTCAATTCTACTCCAATGATCTATAATTCTACCCTTATGCCAGTGCTACCATGTCTTGATTACAGTCACTTTATAAGCTTTGAAATCAGAAGTCTTAAGACTCCAATTTGGTTCTTCTTTTGAGTAACTTTTGATTACTTGGGGTTCCTTGCAATTCCATATTAATTTTATAATTAGCATATCCATTAGAAGCCAGCTAGAATTTTGATAGAATTGTGTTCAATCTGTAGATCAATTCAGGATTATTAAAATCTCAATAATATTATCTGCCAATCTACAAACATATCTTTTCATGTATTTAGGTCTTCTTTATTTTTTCAACTATCTATATAATAAGAGAGGAATATGCTAATTAGCCATTATGCCTTGAGGCCTAACCACCAAGTGCTTCATGACCAGACCACAGATCAGCAGGAAGGTGGGCCAGCGAGGTACAAGTCGGCTGTGGAGAGCTATAGGAGGGGGCAGGGCAGCAAGCTATGAGGAGAGGGGAAGGGGGCGGGCAGAGCTACAGGAGGGTGGGGCAGTGGGTGGAGAGCTACAGGAGTGTGGCAGCGACCTACTGGTGCACAGATTTGTGCACAGGGCTACTAGTGTTTTATAATTTTTAGAAAATAAGTTTTGCATTTCTTTTGTTAAATTTATTCCTACATATTTGATTTTTTGATGCTATTATAAATGGAATTGTTCTGTTAATTTCATTTTTGGATTGTTCATTGCCAATATAAATATAAATGATTTTTGTATATTTACTTTATATCCTGCTGAACTTGTTTATGAATTCTAATAATTTTTTAGTGGATTCCCAATATATGTAAGATCATGTCATCTGCAACTAGAGATAGTTTTACTTCTTTCCAATCTGGGTGCATTTTATTTAATTTTCTTGACTTGAATAGAAGTGATAAGAACATAAAATAATTTCTTTTGTTAAGTTCCTTATCTTTGGTGGAAAGACTCAGTCTTTTACCATAGTAGCTGTGGGTCTTTTTTTAATAGATACCTAGTTTCAGGGTGAGGAAGTTCCTTGCTCTTCCTAGTTTGTTTAGTATATTTATCATGAAGGGGTACTGGATTTTGTTAAATAGGTCTTCTGTTTCTATTGACATAATCATGAGGTTTTTAAAGTCATTTGTTCTATTGATATAGTGCATTATATTAACTGATCTTGATATTTTGAACCAACTTGGATTCCAGACATAAATCCCACTTAGTCATGGTAAATAAACCTTATATATGTTGCTGAATTCTGTTTGATAGTGTTTTGCTGAGGATTTTTTCCATCTATACCCGTAAGGGGCATTGTATTTTTCCTTTCTTCTAATGTCTTTGCCTGGTTTTGGTATCAGAGTAACACTGGCCTCATGTAATGAACTAGAGGCCTGGTGCACAAAAATTTGTGCACTGGGGGCGGGGTGGGGGGGTGGGAAGGTCCCTCAGCCCAGTCTATGCCCTCTCCCAGTCTGGGAACCTTCGGGGAATGTCCACCTGCTGGCATAGGCCTGCTCCCCAGGTGATCAGGCCTAAGCTGGCAGTCAGACAGCCCTCTGGCAGCCTGGGAGCCCTTGGGGAATGTCCACTTGCCAGCGGGAAGCATGCCTAAGCTGCAGTCAGACATCCTTAGTGCTGCTGAGGAGGCAGGAGAGGCTCCCACCACCACCGCTGTACTGGCAGCCATCAGCCTGGCTTGTGGCTGAGCAGAGCTCCCTCTGGAGTGCACTGACCACCAGGAGCAGCTCCAGCATTGAGCGTCTGCCCCCTGGTGGTCAGTGTGTGTCATAGTGACCAGTCATTCCCAGTGGTTCTGCTGTTAGGGTCAATTTGCCTATTACCCTTTTATTATATAGGAGGATTAGAAAACGTTCCCTCCTTTTCTTTTTTTAAGAGCTTGTTTTTAAAAATTGGTATTAATTTTCCTTTAAATGTTAGAATTCATCAGTGAAACCATACAGGCCTGGGCATTCCACAGTAGGTAGGTGCTTTTCATTATTATTATTTTAAATTTGACCTCTTTACCTGTTATGTTTATACAGATTTTCTATTTCTTCATAAGCCAGTTCCCATTGCTTATGTTTTTCTAGGAAATTGTCCATGTCATGTAAGTTATTTAATTTGTTGCCATGTAGACCATATTTCCTTATTATATTTTTTATTTCTATAAGATCAGTAGAAATATCTCCTCTTTAATTTCTTTAGTTCTAGACTTTCTGTTTGTTTCTTTTTCTAATTTCAATCTTTTTGGTAAAAATACTCCTTTTATTCATTAATTTTATTCCTGGGCTCATTGAAATGCCTTTCTTGAGTTTTCTCGTATCTTGTTGAGTTTCTTCACGACTAAAATCTTGAATTATCTTGCCCTAACTGGTTTGGTTCAGTGGATAGAGCATCGGCCTGGGGGCTAAAAGGTCCTGGGTTAGATTCTGGTCAAAGGCGCATGCCTGGGTTGTGGGCTCGATTCCCAATGGGGGGTGTGCAGGAGGCAGCCGATCAATGATTCTCTCTCATCACTGATGTTTCTATCTATCTCTCCCTCTCCTTACCTCTCTGAAATAAAAAATATATATTTTAAAAAATATTGAATTCTCTTGTCATTTAAATCAGTCTTACATGACTTTGGTTTCTTGAGGCTGTCAGTTTCTTTCTGTTACCATGTTACCTTGCCTGTTTCACGGTATTGATGGACTATTCCCTTGCCTGTGCATCTGAAGTAATGAACTTTTTTCTTATTTAGATATCATTTTGATTTTAACAATTCAGCAGGTCTTTCTTTTGTTTTCCAGTAGACGGTGCTATAGCACAAGTTTCTGCACTACTTGTGCCTCTGTAGTGTGTGTGGGGGGGAGGGTGTTTCTCTGCAATGGTGGATTGGTGCCTGGGTGACCAGAGTGGTGGGTGTCGCCGCTTTCCCAGGTCCTCTTAGTCTCTGGATAGCACCACCCTATTGGGATGTGGGGAAGCTGGGTTTGTGCATCCTGAGCACTGCTACCTTATTCCTTAAGGTTGCTGGCATCGCTGTGCTGTAGCTACTACCGGTGTTTGACTCAATATTGGGGGGTAAGGAGCAAGATTCTTGGGCACAGATTCCCCTTCTGCCGCTCTGACTTTTCACTCCTCTGTACGTTAAATACACCCACCTTCAGATGTACTGATCCATGGATCTCTTAGGCATGTTTGTGAGTTAAGCAGTGGAACAACTTTGATTATAGATCTCTGACTTGTAAATCGGAGAGAAACAAAGGGGTCTTCTTAGTCTGAGAGGATGCTGACTTCCTCATTCCTAATTTTAGTAATTTGAGTCTTGTTTTTTCTTGGTCTGTCTAGCTAAAACTTTGTCAATTTTGTTCATTTTTTTTAAAGAACCAATTTTTGTTTTTCTCCATTGTTTTTCTATTCTCAATTTCATTAATTTTCTGTAATCTTTATTATTTTCGTCTTCTGCTTTATTTTAATTTGCTCTTCTCTTTCTAGTGTCATAAGGTGAAAGAATAGATTACTTATTGGTGATCTTTCTGGCTTCTTAATACTGGCATAGCATTTACAGGTATAAATACCTTCTAACCACTGCTTGAGCTATACCTTGTAACTTTTGAATCTACAGAAAATCACTTTGGAATCTTGGAAGGTAGGGTCATTAATGCCATATACCACACAGGATACTCTATTATTTTGCTTTAAATGAGACACCAAATGGATGCAAAAGAAAAACAACACTGACAATATTAAATCTCAACTCTGTCACTTAATTATGGGATCTTGAGAAAGTTTCAGTTTTGTCAGAATAGCCATTGAGAATAGTGAATAAGGTGATACATTTACAAAGGATGTACTTAATCATCTATCCAGTATTCATTCTCCCTTACTAAAGCACCCAAATCTCTCACGGAATTATCTTCCTCAATTGTGTATCTACTGTCTCAATGGACTTGACCTCCTCCCAAGCCCAAGATTGGCCATTAAGTGCTCTAAGTCAGAGTAATCTGAAAATTATCTTTTGCCATGAATATCAGTTTGATAATGAGATGAAAACTAGAAATTCAAGACCTAAGAGAATTAATGTATGACATTACTCTGACAAAACTCAAGACTTTCCTGTAATAATCATTAGCTGTCTTTTATTTTATTTTTATTTTTTTAAATATATTTTATTGATTTTTTTACAGAGAGGAATGGAGAAGGATAGAGAGTTAGAAACATCGATGAGAGAGAAACATCAATTAGCTGCCTCCTGCACACTCCCTACTGGGTATATGCCCACAACCAGGGTACATGCCCTTGACTGGAATTGAACTGGGACCCTTGAGTCCTCAGGCCGACGTTCTATCCACTGAGCCAAACCGGTTAGGGCATGAGCTGTCTTTTAAAAAAGACAGAATGTAGGTGCCTTCCAGTTGCTACCAGTAATCATCTCTCAACCATGAAGAAAATCAGTAAGAGGATGAAGTCCACAATATGAAAGATAATTACAGAAAAAAAGAAAGTCACATGGACAGCAACATGAAAAAGAAAGAAAGTCAAGAATGAAAAAATAGACCCTATTTTATACCATACACCAAAATCAACTCAAGCAGATTAAAGACTTGAACATTGAAAAAAAAAAACAAAAAAAAAGACTTGAATATAACACCTGGAACTATTAAACAGAGAAGAAAACATAGAGAGTAAGCTCAGTGACATAAGTCTTGGCAATGACATTTTGCATTTGACACCAAAAAATAAAAAAGACAACAGCCCAATCAGAGTTGCTCAGTGGTTAAGCATCGACCTATAAACCAGGAGGTCATGGTTTGATTCCTGGTCAGGGCACATGCCTGGGTTGTGGGCGCAGTCCCCATTGGAGGGGCAAGGAGGAGGCAGCTGATCAATGATTCTCTCTCATCATTGATATTTCTATTTCTCATCTCTCCTACTTCTTTCCTCTCTAAAATAAAAATTTAAAAAAATACATATATTAGAGGCCTGATGCACAAAATTTGTACACGGGGGGGGGGGGGGGGGGGGGGGGGGGGGGGGACGGGGTGTGTCCCTCAGCCTTGCCTGTGCCCTCTCGCAGTCTGGGACCCCTTAGGGGATGTCCACCTGCTGGCTCAGGCCCAATCTCCCCCACCCTCGCTCAGCCAAAAGCCGGGCTCGCTGCTCCTTAGCGCTGCCACAGAGGCAGGAAAGGCTCCCGCCACCACTGAACTTGCCAGCTGTGAGCCCAGCTACTGGCTGAGTGGTGCTCCCACAGGGGGAGCACACTGACTACCAGGGGGAAGCTCCTGCATTGAGCATCTGCCCCCTGGTGGTCAGTGCATGTCATAGTGACCAGTCATTCTGCTGGTCGTTTCACCTTTCAGTCGATTTGCATATTAGGATATATATATATATATATATATATATATATATATATATATATATTCCAGTAAAAGAGTAATATGCAAATCGACCCTCACTCTGTTACACCCACAAGCCATGCCCACCAACCAATCAGGAGCAGGTATGCAAATTAACTCAACTAAGATGGCAGTGGCCAGGGAGCTGGAGTTGCCCTGTGCAATGGAGAAAGCCAGGGCCCTGTGTGCCCTGAGCTCTACTCAAGGCTACAAAGTTTCAATTATAGAAGATAAACAAACCCCAGATACCTGCCAGGCTGGGACCTTTGGTTGCCAGGGGAAACCCAAGCTTCAAGGTTGGGGGGGAGAACCAAGGCAACAAAGTTTCAATTATAGAAGTTAAATAAATCTCGGAAACCTGCTTCCAGCCAGGCACCCCAGTAGAAACCTGAACCCTGAAAGGGCTGTGGGCAGCCTGAAACAGCCCTCTGCCCCTCACCCAGGCTGGCTAGGCACCCCAGTAGGGACCTGAATCCTGAAGGGGCTGTGGGCAGCCTGAAATGGACATCAGCCGTTCACCCAGGCTGGCCAGGCATGCCAGCAGGTGGACATCCCCCAAGGGGTCCCAGACTGTGAGAGGGCACAGGCCAGGCTGAGGGGACTGCCTCAAGTGCACAAAATTTTGTGCACCGGGCCTCTAATATATATATACTATGGGCACGGTGCACAAAAATTTGTGCACTCGAGGTGGAGGGAGTCCCTCAGCCCGGCCTGGGCCCTCTGACAGTCTGGGACCCCTCAGTGGATGTCCTATGATGGCCCCAGTCTGTCAGGCGCCTTCTGTGTGTGTGTGTGGCCACTGGGGACCTGCCCCAAGCCGCATCTGAGGCTCGGAGCAGT
>PVJC01043098.1:0-14679 GCA_004026665.1 Murina feae
TCCTTCTCTTGCCTTCTGATTGTAAAGCTTCCCCTCCCTTGGTTCTGGAGGATGGCCATTTATCTGTATAGTTGTATTTCTATAATGTAGGTGTGGAGGCTGCACATTTAGGTATATACCTCATGCCGCCATCTTGTTTCTCCCTCTTCTTCTATGTCTTCTTTCAACATTTTGTAGTTTTTGGAGTAAAGGTCTTCTACCTCCTTGGTTATGTTTATTCCAAAGTATCTTAATTTATTCATTTCCATGGTAAATGATATTGTTTTTTAGTCTCTCTTTCTGAGAGTTCATTATCCTATATAATAAAAAGGTAATATGCAAATTAACCATCATGCCCTCACACAAGATGGCCACCCCATGGGGGCACAAGGTGGCTATCACAAAATGGCCAGCAAAGGAGAGCAGTTGTGGGTGGTCAGGACAGCAAGGGAGTGCAATGGGGGGGGTCAGGCATGCAGGAGAGGGCAGTTAGGGGCAACCAAGCCTGCAGGGGAGGGCAGTTGGGGGCAACTGGGCCAACAGGGAAGAGCAGATGGAGGTGATTGGGCCAGCAGGGGAGCAGTTAGAAGTCAATCAGGCTGGCAGGGGAGTGGTTATAGGGGTGAAGCAGTTAGGGGCAATCAGGCAAGCAAGCAGGTGAGCCATTGGGATCCAGCAGTCCCAGATTGTGAGAGGGTGGTCCAACTGCCTGTTTAAGCCCAATTCCACTGAGATTAGGCTTAAACCAGCAGTCAGACATCCCCTAAGGGGTCCCAGTTTGGAGAGGGTGCAGGCTGGGTTGAGGGACACTCCCCCCTCAATGCATGGACTTAAAAATGCTAATTTCTGGGTGTTAATTTTGATTCCTGCTACATTGCCAAACTCATTTATTAAATCTTGTACTTCTTTGGTGGTTCTTTAGGAATTTCATTTGAGAATAATGACAGTTTTATTTCCTCCTTCCCAATTTGGATGCCTTTGATTTTTTTCCTCTTGTTTGAGTGCTATGGCTAGGACTTCCAGTACTATGTTGAATAAGAGTGGTGAAAGTGGACATACCTGTCTTGTTCCTGTTTGTAAGGAAAATGATTTCAGTTTTGGACCATTGAGTGTGATGTTGGCTATAGATGTTTTATGTATGGCCTTTCTTATGCTGAGTTATGTTCCTGCAATTCCCACTTTGCTGAGAGATTTTATCAGAAACAAGTGCTGAATTTTGTCAAATGCTTTTTCTGTTTCTATTGTTATAATCATCTGATTTTTATCCTTGATAATGTTTATATGATGTATCACATGTATCAATTTTCGAATATTTTACCAGCCTCACATCTGCAGAATAAATCCTACTTGGTCATGGTGTGTGATATTTTTATTGCTTAATCCAATTTGCTAATATATTGTTGAGTACTTTAGCATATATGTTCATCTGGTATATATTCCTATAATTTTACCTCTTTGTAATGTCTTCATTTGTTTTTAAAATTAGGATAATGCTGGCATCATGAAAAGAACTTAGAAGTTTTTCTTCCTCTTCAATTTTTTGGAACAGTTTAAGGAAGATAAACATTATTCTTTGAATGTTTGGCAAACCTTGCCAGTGAAACCATCCTGTCCAAGACTTTCGTTTGCTGGGAGCTTTTCCCTCCCTTGATTTTTAGAGAGAGAGTGGAAGTAAGAGAGGGAATGAGGGTGGAGGAGGAAAGGAAGGAGCAGGGGGAGAGGAAGAGAGAGAGAGAGAGAGAGAGAGAGAGAGAGAGAGAGAGAGATGAATGAGACACATCAATTGGTTTCTTACTGCACATGTGCTGACCAGGGCAGTGGATCAAACCTGCAACCCAGGTACTTTCCCTTAACCAGGAATCAAACCCATGTCCCTTCAGTGCCTGGGATGATACTAAGAATTGTGTAACACCAGCCAGGGTGGCTGGGAGTTTTTTTAATACTGGCCTACAGGCTATCTACTTCTTCCTGATTGAATTTTGAAAGATTTTATGCTTCCATGAATTTGTTCATTTCACCTATGTTATCCAGTTTGTTGGTATGTAGTTGTTCATAGCTTTTTCTTACAAACCTTTGTATTTCTGCAGTTTCAATTGTTAATTTGCCTTTTTAATTTCTGATTTTATTTATCTCAGTCCTCTGTTACTTGAAAGTCAAGTTAAATGTTCATCATTCTTGTTTATCTTTTCATCAACAAACTCTTGATTTCATTGATCTTTTGTTATTATTATTTTAGTATGTATATTATTTATTTCTACTCTGATCTTTATTTCCTTTCTTCCACTTCCTCTGGAGTTTTGTTATTATTCTCTTTCTAATTCTTTTAATTGCATATTTAGATTATTTTTTTGAATTTTTTCTTGGTTCTTGAGATAGGCCTGTAATGCAATGAATTTTCCTCTTATGACTACTTTCCCTGTGTCCCACAGATTTGGGGTTGTTTTGTTTCTATTTTCAGTTGTTTCAAGTTATATTTTGATTTCTTTCTTAATATATTTGTTAACCCATGTATTGCTTAGTAACATGTTATTTAGCATCCATATCTTTGTGTCTTTCAATTTTCTTCTTGTGATTGATTTCAACTTTCATAGCATTATGTTTTCAGAAGATCTTTAATATGATTTCAGATTTCTTAAATTTATTAAGACTTACTTTTTTCCCTTAAATGATAGCCTTACTGGATAAAGTAGCCTTGGTTGTGGGTCCCTGATTTTCATCACTTTGAATGTTACATTTCAATCCCTTCTCATCTGCAATGTTTCTGTTGAGATGTCATCTGACACTCTATGGGAGCTCCCTTGTAGGTAACCAACTACCTTTCTCTTGCAACTTTTAAGATTCTTTGTTGTTAATTTTGGGATTTTAATTATTAATATGTGTCAGTGTGAACCTCTTTGGATCTTCTTATTTGGGACTCAGTGCTTTCTGGACTTGTAAGTCTTTTTTCCTCACCAGGTTAGGAAGTTTGCAGACATTACTTTTTCAGATAAGTTCTTTATAGTCTGCTGTCTCTCATATCTTGACCCCAAGTTTATCTGTCTGAAATGCAATTGTGCTTAAGAATTAAAATTTAGACCCTGCCACATCTCCTATGCTCTGCATCCATGCCTCTTTTGGACATTAAAGGTTGATTGATGCACTTCAAAAAAAAAAAAAGAATTAAAATTTAGGACATACTTACTATAAAAACGAAATTACTTTCCTGGTATATTTGAAGATTATTAAAATATGAGAGATATTATTATTACTGGAATATCATTTCTAACTAGGAGCCCGATGCACAATATATTGTGCACTGGGGGGTCCCTCAGCCTGGCCTATACCCACCCACCCTGTGGTCGGCCACACACCCATCACGCCTGCTCACCCCACACACCCTGAGGCCCACCGCCCACTGCCCCACTGCCTGAGCCACACCCACATTCGTGGTTGCGCTGCCAGCTCCAACATGGCTGGGTTAATTTGCATACAGTCATTCTGATTGGCTGGTGAGCATGGCTTAGGCGTACCGGAGAAATGGTCAATTTCAATATTATGCTTTTATTAGATTAGATAGTAAAAAATAAACTGAGTTATCTTGAGCTTTCAATCATATATATATAGACTAGAGGCCTGGTGCATGAAATTTGTGCACGGGGGAGGAGGTGTCCCTCAGCCCAGCATGCACCCTCTCCAATCTGGGACCCCTTGAGGGATGTCTGATTGCCCATTTAGGCCTGATCTCTCCAGGACTGCTGGCTCCCAACCGCTCTCCTTGCCTCCCTGCCTGATTACCCCTAACTGCTTCTGTCAGCCAGCCTGATCACCCCCTAACCACTTCCCTGCCAGTCTGATGGATGTCTAACTGCTCCCCTGCCAGCCCAATAGCTCTATCTGCTCTCTCCTGCTGGCCTGGTCCCCCACAACTGCCCTCCCCTGCTGACCATCTTGTGGTGGCCATCTTGTGTCCACATGGGGGTGGCCATCTTGTGTGTTGGAGTGATGGTCAATTTTCATATTAGTTCTTTATTATATAGTATGGCAAATTTGCATAGAGAAATACATTGTTTTATATAAAAAGCAGATCTATTTTCTGTTTACTAGTTTTCTGGCAAAAAATAGAAATTATCCACAAAACTGATCTATTACTAAATTTCTAAAACTACAATTCCATTGGGGACATTTTGAATTATTAAAGTGAAATGGTGAAACTGAGACAAGATAATTATAAAAGGCCAAATAATTTTAACAATTTATAGCCAGCTAGAAATCACAAGACCTTATCTTTCCTAACCAAGGAGACTTGAGAGAAAATGGTTTATTCATTTCCTCCCTAATCAGAGAGTATATAACTTAAATCATCCTGTTCATGGAGATAGAGGATAGAGACTTAATTTCTGCCATTTGTGCTAAGTGAATTAAAGGATAGATGAAGGTAGGTGAAGAAATAAGAACCTGGTTAGAGCTAGGTAGATCCCCCACAAAAAAGTAAATCAAACCAAAGAAATAATCCCAAACTCCCCTATTTGCTTATTTTGACGAATCTCTAAATTTAAAAAGCACCTGAAAGCCTGATGAATATTTTGCTGAAACCTTCCCCTAAGATCATCACCAGCAAAAGGATATAAAAACCCTCAGGATGAAGGATAAAACCCGAAGACAATGTTCAATTTCAGACATAAACTCTTTACTTTTTTTCTTCTAAACTTTAAGGGTCCCTACAAGACTTGCAATCAGGGGAGCAGTTGACTGTAGCAGCCCCTTCCCAGGCTTGCTCTCTAATCCTGTGCCCTCTGGCAACACACGTTCCTACCTAATTAAGCATGCTTGCTCAGCCTGTTAAATAGTTCCTGAAAGAAGCTGAACATTATCTATACCAGTGTTTCTCAAAGTGTGTTCTCCAGAGCAGTTGAATCAGTATTACCTAGGAACTTGATAGAAATGCAAATTCCCAAACCTCAAACCAGACCTACTTAATCAGAGACTCTACAGTAGAGAACAGTTATCTATGTTTTACAAGCCTTCCATATGTCCTAATGCACACTTTATTTTGAGAATCATTGGTTTAGGCTATGAAGCAAATATTGGTAGTTACATGATTTAATCATCATTACAGTAGACCCAGATTCTAATTTTTAAATTTATTTTCTTAATTATTTTTTAATCCTCACCCAAGGATTTTTCCATTGATTTTTAGAGAGAGTGGAAGAGAGAGGGAAAGACAGAAAGAAATATTGATGTGAACGAAACACATAAATTGGTTACCTCTTGCATGCACTCTGACCAGGGCCCTGGCTGGGGAGGAGCCTGCAACCAACATACCGTATTTTCTGGCCTATAAGACTATTTTTTAACCCAGGAAAATCTTCTCAAAAGTCGGGGGTCATCTTATATGCTGGGTGTCGTCTTATGGGTGCGGGGTGCTGAAACTTCCAAGCCAGACTGGAAAATCTGCAGTCACCGCATATGGTGGGGGGAGCTCAAAAACAACCACACTCCATTCATTTCAATGGAGCCGGACGGAGACCGCAAGTGTCTCTGTTCAGCTCCTTTTTGTGCCGCATGTGGTCTCCATCCGGACTTTTTAACCCAGGAAAATCTTCACAAAAGTTGGGGGTCATCTTATACTCCCATCGCCTTATACGCTAGAAAATACGGTAAATACCTTTGACCAGAATCAAACCCGGGACCCTATGGTTCACAAACTGACGCTCTATCCACTGAGCCAAACCTGGTAGGGACAGATACTAATTTTAAAGAACTCTTTTGGCGTTTAGTATTTTTTAGGATAAAACACCTCCGTAATTTTAGCTTTTTGAAATTTTCTCTACTTTAAAAAAATGTAACTTTCATATGTTGTAAATCTGTATTTTTACTCTTTTTAGATATCAAGGTTTCGGCTTAGTCCTTATTTCATACTTACGTTAACAGCCTTTTCTGAGAATATCTTTACTCAAGCTTAAGACTCAGAAAGAACCACTTGTATTTCAATGCATTAGAGCTAAAATCTACTCTTCAGTTTTTACTTCTTTCAAATAAAGAATGTAATGGGAATAACAGTACCAAATCTACTCTAATATTTGCACAAGTGTAGTCATTATTCTTGTGGTGATTTTATCTCTATCTGTATCAATTTTCCCTTATTACCATGGTTATCCAGTGGTTTCTTGGAGACTAGGAAATGTTCCTTTTATCTGCACATTATTTTCAATATAAAATCTTGTGTTTTAAGACATCTACTCACCTTCCCACTTTTCAATGCTCAAAACAATTCAGGCTTCTATTATTTGTCTATTTGACAAAAACAGGTGTTTTTTTTTCCCCTTGAAACATAAAATTCTGAAATATTTTAAACTTTAATACAGCAGGAATCCAATCTTAAGCCTATATTGAGTTTATACTAATATTTTAAAATACCTGGAGGAGTTTGGGTGAGATACTTAAAGATATGTATTTATATGAAGCATTTCACTGTATTTTGCTTGCAAAAGAAAATGAAACCTTACTTATTCTAACTGAACACATATAATTAGAGAGATAAACCAAGACTAAAGATTAGTGAGTAATTTAAGCACTAATTAATTTAATAATTAGTGCTCTCCATAAAAACAAAACCAATAAAATTAGATAGATGATAGACAGATATAGATAGATGATAGATAGATAGATAGATAGATAGATAGATAGATAGATAGATAGAGATAGCAATGAAAAAGTTTATTACAGGAAATGGCTCATACAGTTATGGAAGCTGAGAAGTCCCACCTTTGGGGAACTGGAAACCTATGGGAGTCAAAACCTAAGATCTAAGAACTAGGAAAGTGTCAATGTCCCAGCTCTATTATTTAGGCAGAATAATAATAATAAAAAAAGTTAATTTCTTTTTCCTCTGCCTTTTTTTCTGTTCAGGCCCTCAGCAAATTAGATGATGTCCACCTACACTGGGGAGCACAATCGACTATATTCAGTCCACAAATTCAAATGCTAATCTCATCTGGAAATACCTTCAGAGGCACACCCAGAAATAATGTTTAATTAATCTGAGCACCTGGGGGTATTCCAGTTGTCACGTAAAATTAGCCATCACTACATTACAGTATAAAAAATATGCATATGCATTTTATAAAAACATATTTTAATTAAATCTGATGTATTTGTTAAGGTATCCATTCTGCATTTTAAAAAATGATAAGAAAATTCACAGCCTTGCTTATAAAGCAATAAAGGAGGCTAGAAAAGTAGAATAAAAAGAACAAAATCTTTTGAATTTACACTGCTCATAGTAACTCACTCTTAGAGAATTTTTAAACACATATATTAGACATGTTAATTTAAATCTAACAATGAAGTATTTTATTGTATACCAAAAATTTTAAGATGAGAACTTTCATTTTATTATTTTACATTTACTAAAATCTTTTGTTTTTCTTCTTTACATTTATAGAAAAGCAAGTTCCCTTTTATGTTAAACATTTAAATTGTATTTAATTCTTAAAAAGTGACTATTAAATTAACACCAGTTCAAATTAAAGTCAAAGATGAAAGATAAATTACTACTTCATGCAAAATTCAACAAATATTTAAATATCAGGTATAAAACTGTGATGCTAGCATTTTAAGTTTTAAATTGAAAACATATAAGGACTTCCTTTGTGTACTTTCACTAAATTATTATATTTATCCAATAAGAATAATAAATGTAATTGACATTTTAATTCCTGTTATTTATTTTTTTTCTTATTTTCTTACTTACCATTATATACATTTTTTAAAGTCAGGGTTAATTTGTATTGTATGTTAGCATCATAGCAAAATCTACAGGGATACAAGATGCCCTTGATTTTTATCTAAGCAAGGATTAGTGTTGTTATATTCTTGTGCTTAGCTTCTTTCCTTCATATGACAGCTTCAGTCCAATTTAATGCTATTTTTTCAATCCAAATAAGATTTTTTATTTTGATTTAGCACTTTAGCTTCTAAAGTCACTTTGCCTAATGTGCTTGCTTTTGACTTTTTCGTCATTTTATTTATAAATGTGCCGTAATATTCATCATTGTGTGAGACTTACGATGAATTCACCTATAGGTCACTAAGAATAAGGCACAGAGTCAGATAGCAGGTCACCTTATTATCACTTTTTTCTAGACCAACAATTAGGTTACTATTTAAAATTTAGCAAATTGCTGTCATATCATCTACTTTCAACCCGTTTTTTAATGACCTTGTCGGACTATTTTGCTGCTGCCTCGAAGCCAACCATGACAGTGCTGCTAACTGTGAATTATGAAAGACACTGCCTTTACTTCACACTGTTAGAAAGAGTATCCTCCCACCAAAGTGCAGTGGAGTGTGCTTTATATTTCTCAATTTTAATACTTATTCGAAGATAGGTACCCCTTATCTGAGTATCTTCTTTAGATAACAGTCAAGCTTAAATAGTATTGATATGTATATTATGTTTTTTTTAAATATATTTTTATTGATTTTAGAGAGAGGAAGAGAGCAGGAGAGGGCGATAGAAAACATCAATGATGAGAGAGAATCATTGATCAGCTGCCCCCTCTATGCTCCCTACTGGAGATCGAGCCCAAAGCCTGGGCATGCTCAAACGCTCAGAGGTCTCTAAGCCATTTTTTAAAATATTTTCACTCATATCTTCAATCCCAACTTTATCTGTCTGAAATTTAATTGTGCTCAAGAAATTGAAATATAGGACTTAGAAATGAAATTATTTTCCATGTATATTTGAAGATTATTAAAAGGTGAGAGAATTTGTATATTATTTTTTATATTAAAAAATAAACTTTGAGTTATTGATCTTTCAATACTATTATAGATAGCAACTTTGTATATAGAAATACTTTATTTTATATAAAAGGCAGGTCTATTATCTGTTACTAGCTTTCTGGCAAGCAATACAAGTTATCTACAGAACTAATCAATTACTAAATTTCTAAAATTTCAACTCTATAGGGACATTTTTTCATTCTTAAAATTTTTCTGTTGACTTAGAGCACAATCAATATACTTAGCTCTTAGAGAATTTATATAATATGTAAAATGTATTTTTAATATTTACCAATTATTTAATGTTTACTGTGTGCCTGTCATTTTCCCCAGAGTTTTAAATACAAATTTCTATTAGTGTGCATAGAAATCATGTGAGGTAAATATTATTGTCATTTAAAAAGTAGTGTAATGGCTGGGATTGAGTGCTTACTGTGTGTTAGGAACATGAAATGTTATCTTTTAAATCATTACATTTGAGTTCAGACTAAAATAGCTAGATACTATATTGGTAATAATAAAATTAGGTTCAAATTTAAACTCACTTCCCAAATAACAGTCCAGCATGATAATCTAGCTCCTCTCTCCATTTTGATAGTTCTAATTATTTTTCATGTCTTAAAGAGTCACATGCCCTTGGTTGGTTTCCTCAATTTTAACTGTTTGTTTTAAACAGTGGTCTCTCACATAGCACTTGAGTGCATTTTTATTTTATTAGGGTTTCCCATTTAATGATGAAACCTAGGAATCAGAGTTTATGAGATAACTTAAATCATTAGAGCAACATGAAGTTCTGCAATAGACCCAAAATTATCCATCAACTAATACTAATATCATGAGTACAATGTTAATGTTAGAAATTATCTCCACATAGATGTATTTCCCCCTCTAATTTACCTACTTGGCTTCTGTACTTCAACATGAATATGACAAAGTAGAAATTCATGTGTGGCTACTTTGTGCACTTTGTGACAACCCCTGTGACAACTAAGTCTCCAACACTATCAATGGGATCTCTAGGCAAAGAGCTGGTCTCTAAAAGGATCAGGAAGACGTAGTGGAGCGAGTGCTACAAGTTTAAAAACCCCAGTCTCTGGGATATGCTATCCATGTCCATTGGAGCAGTGCCAGTATCCACTGTTTTATATTAAAATTAATTATTTAAGAATCAAAAGAGTCATAATTTCTACTGCTGATAAATTAGACAGTGAAAAAAAATAAAGGGTTGAAAATTAAGGGACTTTGTGACTGTCCTATGCAAGTCATATTTTAAAAATGATTTCTGATGAAGTCTGTAAAATTACTTGCTTATTCCCATTACTATGTAGTTGGGGTTTTTTTGACAATGGATGACAAACGTTATTAATCTGAACAATGTCATTAATCTAAACAAGCTACACAATTGGCAATAGAGGACAACTGTTATTAATCTAAACATAATCCAACTTTTATTGGCAGAACTGGTGAAAACTTAAGGCTGCAACAAAACAGGTACTGCCTCTCCTGAAAATAACCTAGAGAGACTCTAAGCTCTGGATTGGGATTCATGGAGAACTGAAATTCTCTGTAGGGAAGGATTTCCAAGACATTGATTTGAAGACTTTCTAGGGGACAGCTTAGTATGTCAGCATGTTTTATTTGTTCCCCATTCTCCACACTTACAGAGTGACTGGTGGGGATATTGACATTCCAACCTTAAAAGAAAGTGATTTTATAAACAAACTAGAGGCCTGGTGCACAAAAATTTGTGCACTCGGGGATGTCCCTCAGCACGGCCTGTGCCCTTTAGCAATCTGGGACCCCTCGGGAGATGTCCACCTGCTGACCCACTCCCCAGGCAATTGGGCCTAAGCTGGCAGCCAGACATCCCTTTGGCAGCCTGGGGGCCCTTGGGAGGATGTCCACTTGCCAGCGGGAAGTAGGCCTGAGCTGCAGTTGGACATCCTTAGCTCTGCTGAGGAGGCGGGAGAGGCTGCCGCCACCACTACTGTGCTGGCAGCTGTCAGCCTGGCTTGTGGCTGAACAGAGCTCCCCCTTTGGGAGCACACTGACCACCAGGGGGAAGCTCCTGCATTGAGCATCTGCCTCTGGTGGTCAGTGTGTGTCACAGTGATCAGTCATTCCCAGTTGTTCTGCTGTTAGGGTCAATTTGCATATTACCCTATTATAATATAGGATAGAGGCCTGGTGCATGGGTGGGGGCCTGCTGGTTTGCCCTAAAGGTTGTCCTGGATCAGGGTGGGGTTCCTGCTGGGGTGCCTGGCCAGCCTGGATGAGCGGCTGATGGCTGTTTGGAGGCTGGCCACAGCCTCTTCAAGGTGAGTGTCCCCCATGGGGTGTCTGATCAGCCTGGGTGAGTGGCTTGTGGCTGTTTGCAGACTATCCACATCCCCTTTAAGGAGGAGGGTCCTGCTAGGGTACCTGGCTAGCCTGGGTGAGGGGCTGTGGCTGTTTACAGGCTGGCCACATCCCCTTCAGGGAGGGGGTTCCTGCTAAGGTGCTTGGCCAGCCTGGGTGTGTGGCTGATTGCTGTTTGCAGTGAGGCTGGATGGAAACTGGTATCTGGGATTTATTTAACTGCTAAAGTTGAAACTTTGTTGCTTTAATTGCTTCAACCGGAGCCCAGGTTGGGTTGCCCTTGGCAACCCAGGCTGCCAGCGCTTCCTTGAGCCCAAGGCTGGAAGCAGGTATCTGAGGTTTGTTTATCTTGTACTAGAGGCCTGATGCACAAAATTCATGGCCCAGGCTTTATCCAGAAGGATGTCTGGTCTAATTAGCATATTAGGCTTTTATTATTATAGACTAGAAGCCCGGTGCACAAAAATTTGTGCACTCGGTGGGAGGGGGAAAGGGGCGGGGGTGGGGGGGGGGCTTCAGCCCGGCCTATGCCCTCTTGCAGTCTGGAACCCCTTGGGGGATATCACTTGCTGGCTTAGGCCGGCTCTCTGAGCAATTGGACCTAAGCTGGCAGTCAGACACCACTCTGGCAACCCAGGAGCCCTCGGGGGATGTCCACTTGGATCAGGGAGCAGGCCTAAGCTGCAGTTGGACATCCCTAGCACTCCTGAGGAGGCAGGAGAGGCTCCCACCACCACCGCTGTGCTGGCAGCCATCAGCCTGGCTTGTGGCTGAGCAGAGCTCCCCCTGTGGGAGCTCACTGACCACTAGGGGGAAGCTCCTGCATTGAGCATCTGCCCCCTGGTGGTCACTGTGTGTCATAGTGACCAGTCATTCCCAGTTGTTCTGCTGTTAGGGTCAATTTGCATAGTACCCTTTTATTATATAGGATAAAAGTGAATACTTGAATATAATGACAATATTCGGAACTTATATTCCATAGTAATATGAAAAACTCATAGAGCTTGCATCTGGATTAACTGAGAATTAGCAAGTTGAGTAATAACTTAAGAGGAAACGAAATACTTAAAGGCTGAGGAGGATACAAAGTTGAATTAGCATCACTTTTGGGGTTCCATCAGAGAAGGCTTCTGGAGAATAATGTTTAGAAGGAAATGATAAAAATGCATTTGCAGAGCCCTGAATGGAGTTGCTGTGTGATTAGAGCATTATCCCATACACCAAAGGTTTGCGGGTTCAATTCCCAGTCAGGGCGCATGTCCAGGTTGCGGGTTCAATCCCTGGTTGGAGCTCATGTGTGAGGCAGCTGATGGATGTTTCTATCTCACATTGATGTTTCTCTCTTCCTCCCTCTTCCTTTCTCTCTCTAGAATCAATGAAAAAAACCTGTGCTGGATGAGGATTTAAACAAAAAGTGGACTTGTAGAAAGTATGGAAGCTAAGAAGAATGCTCTAAATAGTGGGGATCTGGAAATATCTAATTAGGTGGTATGATCAAAAGTAGTATCTGGCCTGCTGGTATGGCTCGGTGGTTGAGCATCGACCCACGAACCAAGAGGTTACCAGTGAATTTCTAGTCAGGGCACATACCCAGGTTGCAGTCTCAATCCCCAATAGGTGCAGGAGGTAGCCGATAGATGTGTCTTTCTCATCGATGTTTATATCTCTCTATCCCTCTCCCTTCCTTTCTCTCTCTAAAAATCAATAAAAATATTTTTTTAAAAATGGGGTCTGCACTTCAGTCTTTAAAGAAGCACTTTAAAGATACAGAAATGTAATACAGATTCATTCTCCATTCATTTTGTTCATCTTATCCCTTGGCCCCAGAGCCATATGAAAACCTTCAGATAAACATCTTGCTACCTGTTATCTGTTCTGCTCTCAGAAGTTCCCTCCTTCTCAGAAAAATAGGAATTTTGCTTTGTTTGAGACTATCCATGTTCTAGCCCATGCACCTCTCTCTAAGATTTCTTTCTATTTTCTCCCCAAATATTTCTTCTCATTCTGTTTCTCAGAAGACCCTAATCATTTCCTGGCAATTTGCTTTCCATGCCTTTGCTTTATGCCTTTCTCTTATCAGGATTGTCTTCTCTCCTCTCAGCCAAATCTTCTGAGCTCAATCCTCTTTCAAAATCCATGACTTCAAAAATCACTTTCCTCGGAGGTCACTGGCTAATTTTTGGTTTTCATTTAGCAAGTATTTTCTTGTATTGTTATTCTTTCACTTTCTTTCATTTGCTAGATTGAGGACATTGTAAAGGGACTGTGCTTGTAACCTTCATCAAATTGCTTGTTATTTCTGCAAATTTGGTTGGTGATAACATCATAGACAGACCCATCTTCTTTATGTGTGTGGCTTGTTGATTTGAAAACCAGAGCTGCGTAAATGTGTAGAGACTTTTTTGTTTGTTTGTTTATCACCATATCTCTAATGCTTACTACCAGTTCCAGTTGTGGACTTAATACCTATTTGTTGAATGAGTGCTGGCTTAATTTACTTAAACAGTATGTCTTAATCCAGTACTTTTAAATATTGAGCAGGAGAACTCCAGAATGTTGTCTCAGCAAACATGATTATGAAGTGTCTTCCCAATGGTTAAGGATAACACCCAGCATCTCATCATTTTTCTCCTAGGATAAGAAAGCCTTAGTTTTTCTCCTGTTCTGTTATTTATTAGAAGAGGACAGAAGAAATAAGGTGGGAAATTATAGTTGGTATGAGGCCCAGTAGGGGAGGGTGGCTGCAGCCTGGGGAGGTCCAGGATTCATTTCCAAGTTTGCAAATGCTGCTGCCTGAGCTCCATGTACCCCTGCCATCTCCATGCCCGAACCCCTGCTCCTCTCACAGTTGGCCTAGGCAGACAGGAACCTTAGCTTCCTCCATCAATGGGGCAAGCCTCCTGCTTATTCCAGCTCCATGATTGCCAGCCACCATCTTGGCTGGGTTAATTTGCATATAGTCACTCTGATTGGCTGTTGGGCGTGGCTTGGTTGGTGTGCATGGCCTAGGTGTAATGGAGTGAGGGTTAATTTGCATATTACTGTTTTATTAGATTAGATAAGATTTTTAAGATTTCCTGAGAAGGGATACTATCTCAAAATGACTTCTAACATCCAACAAGTTTACATTAATAAGTGGTTTAATGAAGGGTAGCCTCTAGTTGTCCTCTCTCCTCACAGAATAAAGGCTGCCATCTTTATGTACAGGGTTTCACAGAGCTACTCTAACTTAGAGGAAACAGGCAATTTTAGATAAAACTGATGTACACTTGCTGTATTAATTACATGGCTTTTTTTCCTAGTTACTTTATTATTATTTTTTGCTATAGAGTTGTTGTTTTTTAATCTTTATTATTGAAAGTGTTGCATAAGTCTTCCTTTTTCCCCTGTTAACTTCTTCCAGCTGTGAGCACAGACAATTACATTACCCTTTAAGTCATGAGGGTTTAGGAGTAACTCAAAGAATGAAAGATGAACAAACAATAATTGATATGAGATATTCCATGCAATTCTTGTAAGAGAAGTAGAAAAAATAATTAGAGAGAGGGAGGAAAGGAAGGAAGGAAAGATTGAAGG